>JAMXBD010002132.1:0-235560 GCA_024138025.1 Combretum micranthum | reverse complement strand
ACACTTAAACACAACGGCTCAACACACGGCGAAGTCCGCATTGTCCCTTTTAAAGAAAATTACCTATTATAAAAATGTGTGTATACCAAAGCGTACGTCCTTTCTCGGCCAGAGAAGAAGAAGAAGAAGGATGAATCCCACGGTTACTCTTCTAATTATTGTTGTGATTTGACCATTTATTACTAATAGAACGGAGACCGATTACTAGCCTTAGATTAGAAGTTTCTTCAAATATTTTTCAAATGTTAATGAACTGGATTATCCGACTCTTTTATTTAATGCCAAAGGATTTCTGCAGGGGCTTTTAGCCCTCGCAGGGTACAGGATTGGCCTTTACAGGCGCAACCTCAAACTGAATATTGTCATATGATTCAACCTTTTGTTTTATTAAAATCTTCAAGCACCGCTTGAGCAGCATTTCGTCCTGGCACACCCATTACACCACCACCAGGGTGGGTACCACTGCCACACATATACAGCCCTTGCAATGGAGTCCTGTAATTTGACCTGCAGTGCCAAAATTTACCGAATTAGACAAGTCTGTTGAAGGGAAGAGGTTGGCATAAGTAATCAAAAGACATGGCCAAGCAGAAAAGTCCTAACAGGATCTTCTCTCCAACTATTACCATCCTTTAACTGGCCGCATGAGGAAGAGAGAATCCAAACCCATTGCTCCATGGAATATATTTCCACCTGTGAAAGTGCATATGAATTGCCCACAATCATTACTGATAATTCAAGAACTCAACTTGCATGGTCATTGGCACAATCAAATTAGTTGTAGGCATAACCATGACTACCTGTCAGACCAATCTCCCTTTCAAGATCTGGTGGAGTCAGCATATCATAACCTATGACTGAAGTGCTGAATCCAGGGGCATATTCATCAGTTAAAGAGAAGCATCTCTCTGCAAACGATTTCTAGATAATGATAGAAAAAGAAAACAATTATCATTTAAATAATCGACTTACTACCATGCTACAAGATATATGATAAAAATATCCATGAGTGAAAATATGATTGCATGTTGCAAGAGAAAAAATGGCCTCAAAATGATGAACTTACTCTGTAAGTAGGATCATCCCAGCTTCCATCTCTTGGTTTATATGGTGTGTATTGGATAAATAAATTAATTACATGCTTACCTGCACAAGATCCAAAACACTCTTAATCCTACTCTATAGCAACTTGCAGAAGATTTGACAAGGCAAATTGAAAATATCTTTGCAAATTCAATGACGTCTTGTGTTGACAGAGAAGATAAGAATTGACATGCTGCAAAAGAGAGAAATAAGCACAGAGGGTTCTCGATTGAACTGTGACCAACTTTTAAAGAAGATAAAGCAGATATTGTACCATTTACAGTATATGCCATTTTCTACACAAAAAATAAATTGATAAATGAATATATTTTAGCACAATACATGGAAATTTGCATTACATGACCACACAAAAGGATTCCACATAAGGCTGCAAGATGCATGTGTCCAAGGTATCTTTAGCTCTTTTAGGAAGTAGTATATAAATCCATCAGTACAGATAAAACTGCAGGCAATGTAAAGTTCATGTAATATAGAGAAGATACCAGGAGGTGATATAGTTTGATCTAGTACAGAAGGAATCGTCATCTCAATAATTGGTCTTCTGGATGGTAATCCATTGACAGCATCTTGACACGCTACGTCAATCTCTTCCATACTTAAAAAACACAGAAAATGCATAGGAAATTAGTGAAAAGATGATAACCTTACCAGTTCTCTTTGCAATAAATAAGCAGGGGAAACAAAAACATGCAGCATTATTGTTATAATCACAGCATTAGGACAATCTACGTAACCAACTATTCTTGCTGCTAACATTTACATTGACTACAGGCATCCTGCCGATGCCAATGTATATCAAAAATCACACTAAAATATTAGCTTTGAGTAATTGTCCATAGAACTTTCCTAGTGACAAGGAAATGTCTGAGAAAAGTGGAGTGCTTACCTCTCAGAGCCGATGTGAATTGTCCCCCTATGTTGTGGGCCTGAATCAGGATAATTTAGTTTGCAGGACTGAAACTGAGGCAATTTGTCAACCGCCAGATTTATCTTTGTGGTAGCCTGTTCCACCGGTTAATGGAAAAGATATAGTAACTATTTTGGGTGTCTTGCAGCACAAGAAAATGGACAAGCCACAATTTTCACTTATGATTTACATTATCATCTAACTTTATAGCCAAAGAACACCTAGTATTGTCACTGAGTCATCACTGTGCCACCTTTCAAGTAAGTCCTCACTGTACGTGAGAGCTCAAAAGCTTTATAAAGATTTATCTTAGATCTCTGGAAGCAACAGGCCCCTTATAATAGATTAAATTCTTGCATCATAAGGTAAATGATCATCTATCCTGATACCAACCTATAATCATATTCAGTAATGACAGGTTATACGATTATTGCTTAGTTTACTACCCAACCTGATGTAGCTTTAATAAAGATAAGCTTCAGACTTATTCTTTACAAATCAGCATAATTTATGAGGGATTCTAATAACAGGAAATCCTTGATTACTAGAATTTTTTTAATAAGGTAGTGAAAAGCTTACGGAGGAGTAATCAGAGTATTTGATCGCTGTAAGAAAATCAGCAGGAAGCACATCATCAGGCACTAATTCCTGCAAAGGGTTCACTAAATCAATCAGAAGTACATTTATACGCAGCAGAGCCAGAAGATAAACCTGAATGAAATCAAGCTTCAAGACTTCTTATACATCACAATCTCATCAAAATCAGCATGTTAAATGAAGGGCCAACAAATCACCATGAAAGTCCTATATGGTGTAGCATTTGATAAAACAAGCGATGAATGCACCTCACTCCCATCTTCCAGCAAGACCTGCTTCCGTTGGTGATATGATAAGATATCCCACAGCAAATAGAACTATATTCACTGAAAACTAATTCGTAGAAACTGACCCCCTTTACTCTTCCGTTCTCCTCCACTATCAGCTGTGAAACCTAAATGCCAAAAACTGGAATTAATTTCAAAGTTTCAAAATGATATCAGGACAGTCGAACCAAGGAATAATTCCAATTTAGTAAAAAAGAGATCTTAGTATTCATTTGATTAGGTATCTTTGTACTAATATTAAGCATGAGAACAGTAGAATGGTAGCTGTATAGGAATCAAGAGTAAATAATCCCAAAATTAGGCATCAAAACATGCATGCTAAACTTACATTGCATGGTCTACAAAGTGGAAACATGAGTCAGCCCAGTATCAAACAAAAAAACATAATATCTAGATAGAAAGCTTACAGGGCAGACAAAGTGGATGATTCTCTTAACTACTCGAACTCATCATGATATTGGGTAGGGCGTATTTGGTTCATCGTTTTGGTATCGTTTTGGCGTTGTTTTGGTGCCAAACAGATACTAAACCAATACTAATAAAAAACTGACAATCCAAATAGGCCTTAAATCGGTTGGGGGATAAGGTTTGTAGTTCAATAAATGTGCTTCTCATTATATTGTACAATAAGTTAAGCCTATAGTTGTTCCACCTATTGATTGCTAGTTAGATACAATCTAATGAATGTTTTCTGAATTATACATCTAGCAGATGTCGTAAGAAATAGTCCTTATTTGAAATCATGGAAAAGAATAGTGAGATACAGCTTAATTTTCATTGAGTCATTTATGTTTAAAGTAGAGTTTAATATTTTAAAATAAAAGAGAATGAATTAACCAACTTCAGGGGCAAGTAGAATTAAAACAAGAATGAAAAATGAATGAATGTTACAAAGAGATGAACACTCAAGAAACACAAAAGCAATTTCCCAAAACAAACTGATCACAATTTCTTTTCCCAACAGTCAAATGTCTGTTATTCTCAATTATAGCAGAAAATGACGTTCAAATATCAAGGTAGTGAGTTCGTGATTGACAACTGATAATTTATGGCATTCTATTGGACTTATCTTGTAAGCAACTCCTGAATAATCTTTCTTCATCAAGATAACAGGCTATAGACATTATGCTGGTCTAAGATATATAAGAACTATGGAGGAGCACCACAGAAAAAGAGGCAAACAATGTCTCACTCTATACATACCCCTGCACTAGCAAAAATATGAGCCCCGGCTTCCTTTGCAGCATTACTTATTGCCAGGGATACTGAGCCCATTCCACCTTCGACATACCTATGAGAAATAGAAGCTGTCAAGCATTAATGTTTATTAAATTCCAATTAGCTAAAAAAATAATCCACAGGAAAACATAAGCAGTTTTCTTCAAGTTTGCAAACTTCCACATTGAACTTCCCAGATATTTTTGGCCAAAAAAACTTCCAGATACTAATGCTGATACTATGATAACTTTCATAATCCATCCCTATTCCCCGATGAGTTAATTGTTATTTGATGATTTACCGCATGGAATTTGGACTTGAAATTTTGTTAGCACAATTAGGAGTCAGCCCCGCTATTTATGCTAAGTTGATTCTGCAGTAAGAATTTTTCCAGTTAATACACCTTTTATGGACACCTATTCCATTATTGCTGCAGATAATTCTTTCAAAGTTAATTTCTTGACACAATTATTTGGTAAGCAAAATGAATAGATTATCATGTAGTATATTAGACAAAAATAATGCCAATGATTTAAAACTGACTTATATAACCAACTATCCAGAGGTGTGAGGCTTAGCTCTAGTGTTTTATTGCTGCAAATATCAATGTCAGCCCAGCCATTGGGTCCAGGCCTCAAATAAGATATACGTATCATTAGAAGATTTACAATTGGAAGTGACATCAGACTCATCATCCACAATAATATTTTTCAGAACTATTTAGCTTTGTGCATTCTTGCACTCTCAGAGAATATGTTCGGACACTTTATTTTTATCTGACAGATCCTTTTTCTTTTTCTTTTTCTTTTTTTGGGAAATTGTATTTTACTTATCTTAAACCATCTAGATTGGGGTCAGTTGTATACCTGTTCCTCTTATTGCATCGATTTCCATTAATAAACATCAACTAATGCAGCAATAAAGATGGAGAATTGTCCTCCCCATCCCTCAGCCTGTTTAATAGGTAAAGTAACATGGTTCTATGCAAAACTCAACATGTATAACAAACTATAAAGACCATTTCTCTTTTGTATGATGATTTAGAGATTGAAGCAAGAGCAGTACATAGCTTGGGATGTCCTAAAGAAGCACAACAACGCTCCATTTTTAGTGATAGTAACTAAGAGTAGCTGGTGCAAGTTGATGGTGTCTTGATCCCTAAAGCTTCACAAAAAAGATAAAACTTGTATGGAAATCTAACCTTGCTAAGGTTCTGTCGATTAAGGAGGTATGTATCTTAGTAAGGGCTTAAAACAAATCAGCTCCATGGTCTGGGGTCATCAAATACACCTAGCCATGCCTTCATCCTAGGGTTGACAGCTCAAGAAAAAGTATATATTATGGATAAATTAGTGTGTTGGGGCAATCTTTCAGACAATCAATGCTTTTTGTGCACTATTGAGGAAGAAACTCACACCCATTTGTGTATCAGATGTGGGGTTGTGGGTGCAATATGACAAAAGGTTCGAGAATTTTTTTCCACTGGAGATCCAGTGCGCTTAGTCGAGCAATTTTTATTGCTGATTTGCTCTCGTTTCGGTTCTGCCACACATTTCAAGAAGAAGAGCTCTCCCTGTGGTCATCTACTATCTGTGGAAGAGAATAAACAATTATTGAGTGGGTTCTACACCCTTTTCACTGGGTGCCATAACTAGGAAAATTATTTCTCATATTGTTGCAAGAGACAGAACAACTGTGTGATTATAGGCAAAATATTGATCCAGACACCATTTTGTTTTTATGGGTGCTTTGATCCATAATTTAGGTCTTTTATAACTCTGTATCTTGTCTTTAACTGTGACACAATTGTCAAAATCGCGATTTTACTCTTACGATTCTACGGGTTTACGATTTTAGGAGGCAATTCCTAGTTGACTCGTGAGTAGAATCTTTTTTTGATAGAATTTTACGATATCCACCGAATCTATACATAAATTTGGTAGAATCTTACGACTTTAACTGAATTTAACGATTCTACCTATTCAAGTCAAATATGAAATATAAAAAATACTACTATGTGTTTACAATCTCATCAACTATTAGGAATTAGGATGGTGTATCTCTCTTATTGTTGTTTCTATTTGGTTTCCATACACTCTCTCTATCTTTTTTCCTCCTCCCCCCGAAAACTCCTATTGTACATTTATAGAATTCATTCCAGTCAAATTATAGCTGTAAAATTCATAAAAAAACTTATTTATTTCGTTTATATAATTAAGCATTTACTAAATTGAAAATTTTGATACTCCTTCAATTTATCATTTATTTTAAACAAAACAACAGAAAATAAATTAATTTTGACTCTGTTCGTTCTTTTTTATATATGTTATTTGATGAATTAAGAGTTATTATGCAAAAAAAAAAAAAAAAAAACTTAATTTCTTTATATATTTTTCATCTATTATGTGATCTAAGTTTTCTACATCTTCTATAAGCATTTTTATAATTTTTCAAAGCTATTTTGCAAAGGTTGTAGAAACTTACGTTTCTACGCTTCGATTTTACGTTCTGATTTTACTAACCCCTAGCAATTCTATATAGAACCGCGAGTTTGACAACCTCATACCCTTCTTATCCATTTAATGAAATTATATATATGCATATAAATCTGATATTACCTAAAAGTAAACAAAAAAGATTTGGTTTAGCGAAGAAAAAGACGTCCAAGATAAGGATACATACGACCAGATGCCACGATCGCCATGGGTTTCTCCCATGATATGGTGTAGCAAAACATATCCACTTCCTGGTGTACGGACACTCCCCTAAAAGGAGAATAAGTGCATCCAAAGCATCAGCAATGCAAATGAATTTCACAATGTATTGATCACAATTCAACTAGTAAAAAGAACTCTCCTTCATATGTTGCTGCTAGAAATCAATGGTGGGTAAGAGTGCAGAACACTGAAGGTATGTTTGTCGTAATCTTACACAAATGCAAAACTTACCGTTGTTCCTATAACAGCATCTGTGGCCAGAGTTGCCTTTAGAACATCAGACTGCATTAATAATGTAAGGCCACGATATTAGCAACTGCTGGAAAGATCAACTACGTTTAATTGTTCCTCTAAAGAAGTACTATGTTGAGCATGCTTATCTTCAACTATAGATATCTAAACTTGCAACGCAATGTAGAACTTAATTCATAGGATTAACCTAATGACATGCATGTCCCAATCTAAACATTGACTATCTCACAATTACACAGATATGAATTATCCATGAATGAAATGTAAGATGTCTTAAACCCCATTATGCATTCCAAAAATTTCATATGAGATAAAACGGTATTGGTTGAAAAGTCAAATATGATTAGATCCAAACTTAAAATAAAATGGCATATATAAATTTTTTCTTCTTCACAACAAGTTAGGGAGAATCAGTGTTTGATAAACAACCTCAAACCACTTATTCAGAACCTTTGAAGCCGGGGAAAGTAAAAGTTCCATAAAGTCCCTGTCAAAATTAAAAAGCACATATAAACATCTCATTTCTTGCCAAGCTCAGAATGCATAAAACATTCACAGTTGCTTGAGTGGTTTAAAAAGCTATTTCTAGTACATATAGATAAATTATGTTTTGTGCTAAGCATAATATTATGAAGAACATGGTAGCAGCTTACAATGATTTATAGAGAGACATCTTACACCATTTCTTTTTGGCCCAAGGAGAGAGCTTGTTGTAGAAAACGAGCCCAAAATGTTGATTGGTGTAACTTGTTTTTAAGTTGCTTTACTGATGAGGCATCCATTCTAGTTTCTGGAGGTAGTGAATCCAAGAGGGGATCCATAAACTCAACAAATTTTTCAAGCTGATTTTCATATCTGCAGATCGCATAGCTTTTCAGTTTCCACTTTTAGCTGGACATGGCCAATCTTATAAAGACACTCCCAGACTAAATTTCATGAGCAACATGAGAAATTCAGATGAAAATGACATCTCCACGAAGTCTGAAAAATTTATTTAGCCTTCTGAAAAACTCAAGAGTAACATTACTCTCAAACCTCAGGATGATCCCAATCTTGCCACATCTCTAATGATCCAAACAATCAATGAAAAGGATATGCATGCTATTTTGTTGACACTTAAAAATAAAATTGCTTCATCTGCTTCCTATACATTCCGTACAATGCACCATTGTTCTCAAACATCATAATTGTTGAAACTTTGATTTTATCATGGTAATCAAAATCACACCAGATTTCTTATATAAAGTAACCTTGAAGCTGTACCCTCTTAAAGAAAGTTCCAGTATCCCTCATCAATAAACCATACAGTGCAGCAGACTCAAATCATAAAGTCAACAATTCAGTATAGCGAAATAAAGTCACCTGGGATATGCATCGGCATCGTGCTGGGAAAATTTGGAAATTTCCTCATAATTAAGTTTTTTGTCAGGCCCTAGCAACAAATATCGTCCATCAAGACATGGTGTGAATGATGAAGGACTCCTCTTTAGCAGCTTCAATCCATGTCTCGTTAAATCCAACTCCCTTGAAAAAGCACAATCCACACTATATTATGCCAACCTTTTCACACACCAAAACTTCTACGATACTTGCAGCATTTTGATATAGCTTTGGATTCACATAACTTATCTATTATTTACAATTTTCCCTCCTTACTTTTTGAATGTTTTAAAAAAAACCAATAATAAATAAATAAAAGAAAAGGTTAGAACAATATAACGGCATGTTTGGTTCACTGGAATGAAATTGGTAATCCACATTTATTATTGTAGAATATCTATTCCTTCATTTGGTTTGCAAAAAATTCTACCAAAAGAATGTCTATTTCATATAATAAGGAATAAATAAGGAATTTTCATACTTTTTTTTTACTAGAAAACAATATTTTGTTTCAAAAATACTCCTAATAATAAAATATGGAATTGCAATTCCATTCTAGTGAACCGCTGTTATAGTTTAACTTTCACACGTACTTCTCATGATTATTGAGATCCTCGTTTAGAGAACAAGTTAGAAAAATCAAATAATAACACACTATAAGGGTTGATGATCCGTTTCATTTCTGGACAAACTCATACTACCCATAAATTACACAAAGTCAATTAAAATAACAAAAGAATTAAATTATTTTAAGGTTAATTACATCATTATTATGTTCACATGAACATTTAACAACTCCAAAAGAGTGGTTTTATTCGTGAAATTCATTAGAAGCGCATTCATCATTTACCTATAATATTAAAAGTTACATTAGGTTTAAGCTGAGTTGTGTCTATAACACTATAATTTAGAGTCCTCTTTGTCTGGTTTTTCTCCCCCTAGTAACATCCTGCTATCTTCTTGGTTGGCAAGTAGTAAAAACTACGAAGTCATTCAAACATAAAATAAAATGAAGCTTTGCACAAACAAATAGAGCTAAATAGTCATCTAACAAGACATTACAATCAAACAATCTATTGATTATTTAACAAATGCATAATGACATATCAAGCTATTAGGTGTCAAGATTAAAACTTCCATTTACTTGATAATCGAAGGACGGAGAAGGCTTTGAAGATAACTGCAGCGAGAGAACTTGAATCCAGGAATAAGCTCCTCCGTCACGGCGGCTCCACCGATGACGTGACGGCGCTCAAGGACGGCGACGGAGAGTCCCGCACGAGCTAAGTAGGCAGCAGCAGTTAGGCCATTGTGGCCAGCGCCGATGACAAGGGCGTCCCATTTCTTGTGTTTGAGAGAGCGCGTGGTGGAGTTTGTTGTAGAGAAGGTACGTTTCCACATTAGAGAAGGAGGGAGGAAGGGAGGGAGGGCGATGGCTAGAGAGGAGTTATGGAGCGAGTTCGGGTGGAGTTGAGTGTGTGATCCACTTACCGACACAGTTACTGCTGGCTGCGCTGTAATTTTGTTTTTATTATGCCCAAGCCAATAGAATGTTATTTTTAGTCTCAAGGAAAGAAATGATGCTGGGCAATCAGTTTAATTAATTGGGTATGAACGAAAACTTTTTTTTTAATAAAAAATTCCCGAAAATCAGAAAATTTTAAAATTATCCACATATTACCAAATTTTAAAGTTAAAATTTTATTTTGCATTAATAAAATAATGGGTATGTATGGGTGTCACTTCCTTTACCATTCCGTTGGGTCTGCGCATGAGAAATTGAACGGAGTGAAGCATCATCATGGTGAATTCATGTTCATCTCTCTGTAATTTTTTTTTTTAAACGATAAATGGAATCCAACAATGCCATAAGTCCGGCAATATTCTCCAGCCTAGACCTTTCCACAACCACCAGCTCCATCAACACCTTCCTCTCCTTCGATGAGCAAGAATCCATTGCAGACAAAATAGTGAAATACAACACTTCATCTCTAAACACCCAGGGATCATATTCAGTCGTACTTCATGCTGCATATGCACGTCATCAAGGACTCTGCTCTTTACAACATCTCTGCTCTCCCCTCCTCGTCGTCCTCCTCATCCGCCACTGTTCTTCTGCTGTTTTCATCGTCGAATCCTCTATCGGCAGTCTAAATCACTTGTTGCATTTTATTCAGTTCACGAGGACAGTGCAATATTAAATCATATCTTGAAACACAATTTTAAATAGTGTAAACAATCGAGAGAACCCTGGAGAAACTACAGAGGAATTGGAAAATAGAGGATATCTAAAAGTTGGTAAAAAATACTAATTCTTTTTTTCTTTTTTTTTTTTAATTCTGCGTGTCCACCTCCTGATTGATTAAGTAACAGTAAAAGTAACGATAACTAGTAATGAGTAATGACCCACCCGCATGCACATGCAAAAATTTAAAAGTGAAAATTCAAATTTCATTGTATAAATTTAAAATATTAAAACTCATTGAACAATACATCAAAACTTGTTAAAAAGATGTGCTTAGCTTCCTTTTATTTTTGTTTTCGAAATCACATGTGTCCATGTTACACATAGGAACTCAAGGATTCGAAGATTGCCTTATTGGCATAGAGATTATGAAACAAGTATTCAAAATCTTTAGCATTAAACATGTAACCAACTGATTCAGAGTTACAAATATAGCTATAAATATAGGATATCATGCATAAAAAATAGTTGTATCATAGATTTATACATGTAAACATAGGATATCAAACATAGTATAGTTGTAATGCCAGATTTATGCATCTGAGCTAAGGATAAGATGATTGGAATATAAATACAAGCAAAGGCAGAAAAGGAAACTAACCCCTGCTTACAGAAAACAAGCATGTCTTAGGAGCTAGAGACTTGCTCGGAATAGTCTCATGCATGCTTGTATTTCTTAACATGCAAACATAATAACCATCCATTAGTCTAGGCAAACACGAGAGAAGATAAGTAAGAAAGACAGAGATTAAGGTTTTGAACTAGAGAGAGAGCAGAGAGGTTAAAAGAAGAGAAGAAAGAAACTTACCTTTTTGATTGTTCAGAAGCTGCGCATGAGAGAGAGAGAGAAGCTAGAGTTTATTTTGCCCCTTTTATATCACACTTGAAAAAACGCTGCATTTTTAGTCTTAACATTGGTGCTCTCGTTCATGGCGACTAGATCTCAGGAGGAAATTGTGAAGCTGCAATCTCTGGTTTACTCAATCGCTGAGTCAGTGAAGTCCATGCAAGTACAATTTCAAGAGCAATTCACCACTAATTCTCAGTTACAAGATAACATGATCTCAATTCAAAATTCTTTGACCTCGTTACAAACCAAAGTTGACAAGGTTGATCCGAATCAGAATTGTTCCGAAAATCATTATGGTCAGTCTACTCTTAATTCAACATTTTCGAATCCTTCTATTCTTGATAATTTGTTGAAAGGTATGAAATTAGAAATTCCCAAATTTGATGGTGCTGATCCTTTAGGTTGGATCTTTGAAACTCATAAATTCTTTAATTTCCATAACATCCATGATGATCAACGATTAACCATCGCTTTTTTTGTTCTGGAGGGTTGAGCACTGAAGTGGTTTCGGTGGATGGATCAAAACAAACAGATGAACACTTGATCCCTTTGTCTTAAATCCTTAGAGGTTCGTTTTAGTCCTTCTAAGTTTGATGATGTTCAAGGTATATTATCCAAGTTAACACAGCAGGGTTTTGTTGATGATTATCAGAAAGAATTTGAATCTTTGTCTACTAGGGTCTTTGGTTTATCCGATAGTTTTCTATTGAGTTGCTTTGTTTCTAGCTTTAAGCCTCAACAGTGTAGAGAGGTCTTAATTGCTAGACCCACCACTATTACTCATGCTATTTGATTGGCTAAGATGTATGAATCTAAATTTCATGATATTTCTTCTTTTAACAAGGGGTTTCCTGCATTCAAGTCTGTTTCTCATACTATTACTTTACAATTCTCTAAGCCAACTTTACATTCTAATACTTTTCCGAATGCTTCATCAGGATCTCAGAATAAACCTACTTCACCCATTCGACGACTGTCTCCAGCATCAATGAGTGCTCGTAGAGCGCAAGGTTTGTGCTACAATGGTGATGAGAAGTTCAATCCACATGACAAATGTAAAACCAAGTTTTCACTTCTTATGACTAATGAGGATGATGACCCTACAGAGCATATTGATTATTCTGAACTGATTGGTTCAGATTCTGAGGATGCTTGTACCATCAGTTACCATGCATTAGCAAGCAATCACTTACCTCAGACTATTAGATTCACTAGTCTTATTAATAATAAATCTGTGGGTATTCTAGTGGACTCTGGTAGTGTGCACAATTTTGTGCAAAGTCGTTTATTGAAACATTCAAATCTTACAATTACTTCTTCTCCTACATTTAATGTTCTTATTGGTGATGGCACTAAAATGACCAGTCAAGGGAAATGTGAGAATGTTTCATTTTAGATTTAAGGCCTTTCTTTTGAAGATACTTTTTATTTTCTACCGTTACAAGGGGCAAATTTGGTTTTGGGGGTCCAATAGTTGAGAGATTTAGGCCCTTTACAATTGACTATACTCATTTGACTATGCAGTTTCATAAACAAGGAGTTTTAGTTCAGTTACAGGGAGATAAGGCTTCTTTAACTCAGATTTCTCATCATCAGTTGAGACGATTGATTAGGGTGAATGCCATAGCTTCTTATTTTCAATTTTTGGCTTAAGAGGTTATTATAAAAACATCTGAGATTACCACCAACAATAAAGAATTGGATTCTTTATTGGGCAGATATTCTCATGTGTTTGAAGCACCTTCATCATTGCCACCCTCTAAACAGATTCAACATCAAATTCATATTGAGGAGGGTAAAGGTCTGGTCAATGTAAGAGCTTATCGATATCCCTATTTTCAAAAATCTGAGATTGAAAGGCAAGTGTCTGAGATGCTTTAGTAGGGGGTTATACAACATAGTACTAGCCCTTATTCATCCCTAGTTTTATTAGTCAAAAAGAAGAATGGCTCTTGGCATTTTTATGTAGACTATAGAGCCTTGAATCAAGTTACAATTAAAGGTTAGTTTCCCATTCCTACTATTGATGAATTACTTGATGAATAATATGGTGCTTCTATTTTCTCTAAGCTGGATTTGAGAGCTGGTTATCATCAAATCTGAATGCACCCTAGAGACGTAGAGAAAATTGCTTTTAGAACTCATGAGGACACTATGAGTTCCTTGTTTTGCCCTTTGGATTGAGTAATGCTCCAGCTACATTTCAGAGCATTATGAACTAAATATTCAGACCATTTCTCAGAAAGTTTGTTATTGACTTCTTTGATGACATTTTGGTCTATAGTAAGACCATTTTGGAACATATATCTCATTTAGAACAAGTGCTTCAGGTGTTATTACAGCATACATTTTTTTTTTAAGAAATCTAAGTGTAGTTTTGGAGTGTCCACTATTGATTATTTGGGCCATATTATGTCACGTGAAGGGTTTTGTCCAGAGCCTACAAAGAATACAGCTGTGAGTAACTGGCTTATTCCTTCTTCAGTCAAACAGTTGCGTGCATTTTTGGGCCTTTTTGGCTATTATAGGAGATTTATCAAAGGTTGTGCCTCTTTAGCTAGCCTTTTGATAGATTTATTACAAAAAGATTCTTTTCATTAGACTACTGGAGCTTCTACAGCTTTTGACAAACTTAAGCAAGCTTTAATTTCAGCTCCTATATTAGCTTTACCAAATTTTTAAGAGACTTTTTTTGTGGAAACCGATGCTTCAGGGGTAGGAAGTGGTGCTCTCTTAATTCAATGTAATCATCTTATTGCTTTCTTTAGCAAAAAGATGCCTATTTACTTACGCAAGGCTTCAACCTATGTTAGGGAATTGTATGTTATTGTAGAGGCTGTTCGAAAAAGGAGGCAATATTTGTTGGGAATGCATTTATCATTCAAACTGACCATAGGAGCTTAAAGGAAATTCTTACTCAGGTGATTCAAACCCCTAAGCAATAGAAGTATCTTTCGAAATTAATGGGTTATGATTACACCATTATTTACAAGGTAGGAGTGGATAATAAGGTAGCTGATGCTTTATCCAGACAATTTGGGGATGAAGCTACTTGTTTAGCTTAGTCATCTCCCTATTTTAATTTTGTAGAGATTCTTAAGGAGGAATATCATAAATTGCTTGCATTTCAAGATAACATTTCTGTCCTAGAATAAGGGAATTCATTCAAGTATCTTCTGACATGTAAAAATGGGTTATTGTATTTGGATGATCGTTTATTTTTTGTGCCTCAATCTTCCCTTACTCCTCTCATATTGTCAAAGTTTCATGATTCTCCTTGTTCAAGACATTTTGACTGTTTGAAGACTTATAAGAGGATAGCTTCAGAGTTATTTTAGGAAGGAATGCATACTCAAGTGGACAATTATGTTCGTTGTTGTTCGATTTGCCAACAAATCAAATATTTCACTAGACATCCAGCTGGACTTTTGCATCCCTTACCTATTCTAGACCGCATTTGGGAAGATATAAGCATGGATTTTGTTACTTCTCTTCCTAAGTCCTAAGGATATACTGTCATTTTAGTAGTTATGGATCGACTCACTAAATACTGTCATTTAGGAGCTTTTGATACAGACTACATAGCTTCTAAGGTGGCTACTTTATTTGTTCACATGGTTATCAAGTTACATGGATTTCCTCGCTCTATTGTTTCTGATAGGGATAGCATTTTTATGAGCAAATTTTGGCAAGAGCTTTTCCTACATAGTGGTACTCAGCTTAATGCCAGTATAGCTTACCATCCTCAAAGTGATGGTCAAACTGAGGTTATGAACAGAACTCTCCAACAATATTTGAGAAGTTATACTATGGATAATCCTCTCAAGTGGGTTTCCTATTTACCTTAGGCAGAATTGGCTTATAACACTTCTTTCCATGATGGGTTTGGACACACTCCTTTCGAATTGGTTTATGGAAGACCTCCTCCTACATTAGCTTCTTATGTTAGAGGTGCTTTAAAGTTGGATGCCATTGATAGGGAGTTATTAACACGAGATGATATACTTAAAGATCTTCGTGCTAATATGTTAAAGACTTAGAATAGGATGAAACATTATACTGATCAGCATAGATAAGAGGTGGTCTTTAGTCCAGGGGAGCTATTGTATGTGAAGCTACAACCCCATCGACATATTTCTATTTCTTTGAGAAGGACTGGCAAACTTTCGAAAAGATATTGTGGACCCTTTGAAATTTTGCAGAAAATAGGGGCTTATGCTAATAAACTTAAGTTACTAGAAGGAACACGAATTCATGATGTTTTTCATGTTTCTTGCTTCAAGAAAGCTTATGGTGCTTCTAGTCCATCTATGGAGCTACCTCCAGAGGTTATTAATAACAGGCCTCTTCTCACCCCACTGGTTTTATTAAATTTTAGGACTATTTTTTGCTATGGAAAGCCTATTCGACAGGTTTTGGTACAGTTGACAGGTTTACTACCTGAAGAAACTTCTTAGGAAGACTAGGATTCATTTGTTCGAATATACCCAGAGCTTAACCTTGAGAACAGGTTAATTTTCCAGATGGGAAGACATTTGTTACACATAGGAACTCAAGGATTCGAAGATTGCCTTACTGGCACAGAGATTATGAAACAAATATTCAAAATCTTTAGCATTAAACATGTAACCAACTGATTCAGAGTTACAAATACAATTGTAAACATAGGATATCATGTATAGAAAACAGTTGTATGACAGATTTATACATGTAAACATAAGATATCAAACATAGTACAGCTATAATGCCAAATCTATGCATCTGGGCTAAGGATAAGATAATTGGAATATAAATACAAGTAAAGGTAGAAAAGAGAAGTAACCTCTGCTTACAGAAAACAAGCATTTCTTAGGAGCAGGAGACTTGCTCGAACTAGTCTCATGCATGCTTGTATTTCTTAACCTACAAACATAATAACCATCCATTAGTCTAGGCAAACATGAGAGAAAATAAATAAGAAAGACAAAGACTAGGGTTTTGAACTAGAGAGAGAATAGACAAATTAAAAGAAGAGAAGAAAGAAACTTAGCTTTTTGATTGTTCAGAAGCTGCGCACGTGAGAGAGAGAGAGAAAGAGGCTAAGGTTTATTTTGCCCCTTTTATATCACACTTAAAAAAAAACACTATGTTTTTAGTCTTAATAGTCCAACAAGTGATCAATATCTTATTTTACATGTATAGTTTGTTTTCCAGCTTATTATCAAGCTTAGTGCATATTACTTGTTAAAAGTTAAAAGAAAAAAAAATCTTGTAAATTTGCTAAGAAAGCAAACAACCAAAAACTTGCAAAACAAACAATATAAATAATTAACATCAAAATAGGATAAACTAACTAAGAATATTAGAAAGTTCATCATAGAATTTCGATTTTTATGATTCCACATTTGTTGGGAAAATTCATATTACAATTAGGTAAGTGAAAAAAAAATAACATAGGAGAATTACAAAACGATGTGAAAATATAAGTATCGAAGAAATTAAGAGAAAAAAAAATGCCTTAGTTTACTGATCGAGTGTGTGTGAAAATTGCACATTCATGGTTAAAATGTTCCATACTATTTAATGGAAGGAAAGGTTAGGCAATTTTTGTTTCACAAATTCCAAAGGCTATTAATTAATTTCTATTGAAATTAGGGTAGCCAAACATTATGAAATAGATTTCCAGTCAGCAATAATGATGGGTTAACAAATTATTGATGGCACATACGTGCTAACTAGATGTAGATAATGGTGAATAAAGCAAGGCAAAAACCGTAAAGAGAAAAACAAATTGACTAAAAGGGCATAGAATTGGTTATATTTTACTTTTAAGTATTCATGGATATAATAGGAAATGCATTTTAATTTAAGGGCAAATTAAAGAAAATATAACATTAAAAAATAAACACTAAAGACAGCAAAAAAAAAAAAAAAAAAAGGAAGTGCCTCTGCCTTTGATAATATAAATTAATTTTAAAATGTTGAAGTTTATGATTATAACTTTTCCAACATAAAAATTTGATGCGATCTACTATTTGTATTAAAAAATATTCATATAGAAAGGAATTAAAAGATTATAAACTTTGAACTAAATGATGATCGTGATATTGTAGTTTGGGTATATAAACTTATAAGCATTGAGCAACAAAAGCTTATAACTCTTCTATAAATTTGATTTTCCTCCCTTATTTCATGGTCTTTGGAATTTTTTTTTACATGTATTTTTGTCGTTGATTATAAAAACCAAACCGTTGAAACTATATGATCAATAAGAAAAAAAATAGTGATTATATATTATTACCTGTAACCACCGAATACTATCACAATCCGTGAAGTTAAGGTATATAAGCATTATTGGGGTAATCTTAAAACTTTACATCCATGTAAAATTTTCAAAATCTAGTTTTACTCTAGAAGATCAAATAAAATATAGCAAGAATCAAAAGTTGAAGTTTTTTGGAAATTCCCTACACTAAAATTTAACACTTTAGGCATGTAATATCCATTTGGTTGAATTTAAAATAAAAAGAAAAAAGAAAAATAGAAATAGACTTGTACAAAAAAGAGAAGAGAGGAAAAAAAAAAGGGAAACAGGAAACTTCAAGAAGAAAGAAACAATTTGTCTCATCAAACTCATAACACAACACCAAGTTATTCAAAATGAGTAAAACATATTACTTTTAATTATCCATAGTCTATACAGTTCACTAGCTCAAGATTGTGCCTCTAGCAGCCTTCTACACCAAAAACTTATACATAACTTGCAATCTATGGAGACTTGGGATTAGACAACTTCGAATTACTCCACCACTCGTAGCTAGCCCATTAACCGACTTGCAACCAAATCACTACTAATATCAAACCTCAATACCACTCCGCAAACGTTGAATTAATTACGACACCATTTCACCAAACCACCTACCCCCTGCACTAAGCCACTTATCTTCACCACAAACCATCACTATTACCCTATTCAAGACCATTGCAATATCTCTTCTAAGATCATAATTCAAGGAAGAAGCATAACGAGTGCCAATACAACCTCTCGTTTGACAAATGGGCTTAAACTCAACCAAAAGTTGCAATTTTATTAATATTTTCTACATTTATCATGAGCTTGTAAAATTACATAACTTTGAAAAATGAAATCCTTGTATTATTTTTGTAAGGTCCATATATATACTTACTCCATGTACAACATTATACCCATTAAGGGGCCTTCTTGTATCAAAATCCACTTGTAACTTTGTTCATGTGATAGAAATTTTAATACAATTGCAAGTATGGATGTAAGGCTTTCTTTTAAATCTAAACAGCCAGGGCCCATTTTCAGAAAAAAAAAAAAAGGCTTTTTCTATTTCTAGGAAATTTTTCTCAAAGAGGACACTTTAATTGGTTTTTCATTTGAAAGCACACTTGAAAGTTACAAGTTTATCATCATCCTGAATTCATTACAAGCCTTGTAAAATCACTATGTAACTAATAGCCCAAATTGTAACTTATCATGTACTTGTCAACCGATTTGCCCTGTAAAACTAATCAATTGTAAATAATAGCCTAAGCTATACTTTTTTATGGATTTTAGAGAAATGGCCGACTCATCCAACACTCAAAGCCCTTTAATCAAAGTAATCTACCTCAACAAACTCCCTTTGCCTAAGGCTACCTCAACAACGCGATACAATATATTCATACTAGACTAACAAAACTTCATAGCTTCTACAATTGATTTAGTTCTCTCTCTCTTAAAGGTCCAGTTTCATTAGGAACTCTTGAGAGTTTGGCATCATTTTTGGGACCCTACCATTGTAATCTTTTCTTTTAACCTACATATCCTCTTTCCTACCATAGAGGAGTATACCCAATTCATTAGAGCTCTCGACCATTATTAAGGTATTGTTGTACCTGATTTAGATGCTAGTCATGCCCATATGTTCTATAAACTCTTAGGGGTTAGACAATTTGAGGTCACAAAGGTCCAAAATGTATGCAAAAAAGAAGGTCTTTAATTTAATACTCTAATTAGTTGGTTTGGGTCAGTCTCTACTTACTAGGAAAATCAAAACTTTTTTATTGGTAGCCAAGAAACATGGAACCAAAACCAGGTCACAACATTCATCTTTGTTGCATTCACTGCTATTTTGTTCCTTATTGGTTCCCTAAACATACTTTTTAGAATAGCTAAATTAGTGTCCCAATTTCTTGTAGGGTGCTCTTATATTCCAGCCTTATTAGCTGAACAATTTCAATCTCTAACCTTCCTTAAAATTAAGAAGTGGAGAAGTCTTAAGAGTAATGTAGCCCTTTTAATTATTTGGTTCATATGTCATACTTAGTGTCTCAAGTCCAACTTCCCTAAAGGATTGAAAAGTAGTTCTAGGGATATAATAGATTTCTTCACCAATTGAATCTAACTGCCAATCAAAATCGACTTACAACACTGGATTAAAACTTTACTAATTGTTCATGCCAAAGAATTTCTAAGGATGATAAATCGGAACTTCTCTCCTAAATCCATCCTAAAATGAAAAAAAATTCAAGTTATACCATTAATTAGGATTCATAACTACAATGGTTACTATCTTGCTTATGTCGTGGCTCAATTGGGTCTAATCCAAAATATATCCTACCTTCCATCCCTCGCTTTGGTTACTCTAAACTTGCAAGATCCCAACCTAACTGTACATGAAAAAGTCTCTAAGCTTAAAAACATCAGAGCCCTTTGGGACACCAAAATCTTGTCTCAATCTACTAATGTGGGCGAAATAACAGGGTGTTTCAATTATGTTATATGCTCTAAGAAATATATGTATAGATATATACATAAATATATTTAATAACATATAGGAGTTAGATTAGAAGCAAGAATAATATAATATATAATAACAATATAATAATAATATTTTGCATGAACAAGAACAAGAACAAAACATGAACATATTGTTGCTTTCATAACACCCATGGGTTTAGGAAACATATATTATGGCCATATTAAGTTGCATGACATGAAGATGAATGTAGGAATCTTTACTTAAAATTATTTTTTGGTTAAAGAAAGAAGTTTTGGGTAGTAATATGTGGATAGTAGTTTTATGAAAAGAAGAGAGCGTTAGGAAGAGAATTTGGAGATAAAGATTAGAGAGAGAAGTTAAGAAATGATTTTGGTAGAGTTTTGTTATGATAAAAGAAAAGTGTATAAGAAGTGAATGAGGAAAGGGATATTGATAGGAAAAATTGGAGGGAAATTGTAGATAATTAAATAAATGAAAAAAAAAAAAGAAAATTGATGGCATAAAGGGGAAGAGTAATTAAAAATTAATTTTAGAAGAAAAGTGTAAGAGAAGTTTAGTAATATGCAGTATAGAATTTTTATGGGAAAAGAAAATTGTAAGAAGTAGGTATATAGGTTGTAAGAATAGGTAGTAAGAAAAAGTAGAAATAAGTTAATAGTATTGAATATTAAGAACAATATAATGAATAGTAAATAAGATAAATAAATTATTGGTAATAAAGAAAATAGCGTAAAAATGTTATATATGATTTTTTTAGATACCGAAAAATTTTAAAATTGATATTTTTAGAATCCTCATATTATTACGAGTCTAGTGGTGTCGTTGGGATATTTATACTATCCCAAGCTCCAGGACACGTTTTTTTGAGAACTAATCCTGTTTGGGTTTAGAACGATCAAATTTTTGACGAATCTGATCTTTTTAGGTTTCTCTATTTATTACAAATCACCATTTATGATTATCTCAATTTTATCATTCTAGGTTTAAGAGCATGAGATTGCTAGATCTAGTCTTAATAGGGCTTGTTGTTGGCCTAGTTGACTTTTAGGGATCCGATTTTAATTTCGGTTTTAAGATTTACTGACAAGATTATAATTTTTTGCGATTTATGATTGTTTTATATTTTTAGTTCAAAATTTACGTTTTTCCTTTATTTTGATAATTTATTTAGTATTTGACAATTCTTGGGATTATTTAGTCGAGTCTAGGTTTATGGGTTGACTTTGTTTGACTTTTGGTGGTAATTGAAATTTTTTATTCTAAAATTCACCAAAGAGTTTAAGGTTTTAGTATTTTGTCACCGAATATTTGCTTGGATATACTGTCTTGATTTTCGTGTTAGATGTTGGATAAGTGGATTATTTAGCGTACGTATTTTGAGTTGAACGATTATTGGTTTTTCCATCTTGTTTTTGAAGGTTCTCGCTCTTTTAAGGTTAAGGAATTTTGTATTTGATCTTGTTTAGAATTCGGTTTTAATTTGGATCGATTTTTTAAGATTTTGGTTTCGGTATTTAACTTTAAAATTATTTTCTAAGAGTTATGAAAAATTCAGGAGTTTACATAATTTGATCCGAAACCCTATGGATTGTTTAATCATCTCACAAGGCTTAGGAATGACCAACTATCTTATTAGTACATTTTCTTTACAATCTAAAGCCTAATTATATGCGAAGAGTTCTAAATCTAAGAAAGTTGAAATTATTAATTCTAGGAATCCCTAAATTCAGTTATAGATGGAATTTATTATTTTTGCTTTGATCTCACTACACCTTTATTCCTAAACATTTCGAATTCAATAGATATTGCCAAGCCTTTCTTTTTCTAAATTTTGGCATGGGATGGAATTGAGGCTTTGTTAAGCCTTGAAATAGGCCCAACCCACTCAAAATACAAAACCCTATCTTAGGTAAAATATCCTCTTCACGAACAAAGGACAAATGAGGATAAGTCAAATAGGCTCGACTTCTTTTCTATACTTTTTCTTTCCTCCTTTGTACTATCACTTAAGGTTTGCAATTATTTTAAACTCCTCTTACAATCAACGAGATCTTTACTTATTGAATTATTGAGAGTTGCTTTTGTCAACTATATTATTTGTAAGCTACTTTTAGGGTTTGTTTCTATCAAAATTTCTTATTAACAAGAAGAAAAGAAACTAGAATTCGAGTTTCCAGGAGGCTCCTAAGAACTTGCTAAATTTCTAGGTAAAATAGGCTAACCATCTTTTATGTTATTCCTTATATTTATATGTGCTACAAGTTTATTATATCTATTGCCAGTTGTCACAAAGAAAACACATAAGTGCTTGTGCAGTAACTATATCCTAACTAGTGATATAGTCTTACAAGTAAAATGGCTTGCATCTTTGTCTTCTCTCTCTGGTCATAATAGGCTCATAATTTGATGTCAAGAATAAGTTTTGGATTGAGGAAAACTTTTAACTTTTTTTATTATACTATAAGAATTATTAGTTAAGAATTTCCATGATGTTTAAAAAAGACTATAGTTTAAAAGTTATTTAATTATTTATGAGTGGCAATTTGGTAAATAATAAAACTTTAAGTAGGGATATATTGGAAATTTTAGTATTCTTTAAATGATACATTGGTTGGCAAAAGGTTTTAAATAGGATTTGAGATCTAATAACCACCATACGCTTTTTTATGAATGTACAAAGGAAAGCCAATCCCCTTCTCCTTCTCAACAATCCTCTACCAATGTTTAAGAGATTCAACAAAATTTTATGATAAGTTATCATTCCTCTTGAGAGATTTCACTATTTTAGAAAACCTAGACCGAGGAATGAAAACACAACATGATTATTTATATGAATAGCCAATCATATAGTAGTAAAGCCAAACCATGAAGGAATTGGAGAGAAGTTTCAAGGAAAAAAAGGATTGCTATGAAATATACGTTTTAGAATTTGTGAGGAATATGGAAAAAAGTTAATAGGTAATGTAATCATACTTAAAACAAAATAACAACCAAGTTTATTAGACAAGCAAATGGAATGCAACAAGTATGTGAGCATACAAGACATATGATTTTCCGAGAATCATATGTTGAATGAATCACGCCCTTAATTCGAGGTTACGTATTCTGGCCCATTACAGCCATCATTTCTTTAAAATCATTTCTATAGATCTTATCGGCTCCTATTCGCCATAAAAAAATATGTAGTTATTACCGGTTTCTACTAGCTATCAATTTATGTAGTTTTTACCAGCTCTTACTTACCACATACATAATATACTAATTATGCTTACCACCACTATCATACACTTGTCTCACTAATAGTACAATAGCGAATGCATTGTAACTCAACTCATGAAGTGCATGCATTAATTTTTATTTAGAGCCTAGCCATTAAATTTCAAATTCTTACGACTGACCAATCAATATCAGACACTTAACATGCTAATAAACATACAATTTATTACAAACAATTCATGGCTCGATATGCTTAATATTCTTTCAACATGTTATAAACATATGCATCTTCAATTTTATCTTTTCTTAAATCTAGTGCAACTAAATGACAAGCACAAACATAAGCATGGAAAATAAGGGAAGTAGACTCACTCGGCTATGACTATACTCCCTTAGTCGAAGTAGTCCTCGATGTAAAATATGTCCTCCTCCTCGGTTCCTAAACAAAGGGAATACCCAAAATAAGTATTCCATGGAGTTTCTATTCAAAACTTATAACTCTATTTCCTAGTTGCGGTAAAATGCGTATAGGTGGAAATTCCAACTTAAAATGGCCATAACTTGCTCATTTTAATTAGAAATTTTGCCTATAATATACCGTTTTTTATCTATTCGAAAAAATCTATCCGTTTCTAAGATTATTTTTATCATAAAATGTCGTTTGGGTCCCAAAACCGTAGGGTACAGATTCATCACGAAAATTCTAGTTTTCAAAGCTTAAATTGGCAAACTTTTCTTTATCCAAAAATACTTGTACCAAAATATAGATATTATTATAATTGGAAAAACCTTTAGAATATATGTATATATATATATATTGACTCGTATCATATGCATGAATTTAATAAAGTTATCTCAACAATGTTTTTTGTAAAAGCAATGTTTTCTAGAAATTGGAAAAGCAAAAATTTGAAAATTTCCATTTAGATTGTTGGAAAAATTTCTTGAATCATTTTAAACGAGTATTTTCTCCTTTTAATTCTATTCCTTGGTCTTTCAAATTTCTCTAAAAATGATTTTTTTTTTTTTTTTGTCTTTCTAAGTTTCTTATAACTTAATTTCTAGAGGTTGAGAGGATAGTTTCTAAATACTATTTGATAGTGGTTAAAATTTATCAAACTTTACATTTTCTTAACTTTTCCTAAAGTTTATTTCATTTAAAAAAATGATTTCCTAGTTGTTTACTAATTTTATTCCTTAAGAATATTTTATTCTTATCAAAGAAATATTCTTGGTGATTTTTCAAACTAGTCTATTCCTTAATATTCTAGAGTATCGGTGAAACTTTCTTAATAAAGTTTAGTAAAACTTTTGTCAATCAAGAATTTGAAATTTTAATTTTTAAAGAAAACTTTTTCACTTTATTGTTTTGTAAAGTGTATGTATGGTATATCTACTTTATGTATCATCTAAAAATTCCTACGTTCTTTGGTTACTAAAAACTTATGATAAACTCCTCTAGATTTTTTAAAAAGATTTGCTAAGATAAATTCCTAAGTTTTTATGGGAAAAATCATTTCTTACATGACAAAACTTTACTTTGGAAAGAACTCTCATTTTCTCTTTTTATTTAAGAAAATCTTGTGAGACAACATCAATATGCTCATACATGATTATGAATATGAAAATATAAGAAAGATATAATAAGCAAGTTAATATATTAAGTATTGGGAACCTTAGTTTCATCAAGGTAACCCGGTCAAGGATTGGGAGCCTTAGCTTCATTAAGGAAACCCGGGACTAAGAATAAACTAGTCCCAAAAAAGAGAAAAAGAAAAAGAAAAAGCAATAATAATAGCAAGTTAGAGATAGTTAATGAGTATTAGGCTCTAAAAATATATAGATATACATATACTTAATAATATATATAGAGTTAGGTTAGAGCATAATAACAATAATAATATCATTAATAATCAACATATATATAAGCATAATAATAACATAGTAAAATTGGAATTTCATGTACAAGAACAAAACATAAACATGTTGTTGCTTTTACTACTCATATGAGTTTCAAAACAACACCATGGTCATGCTAGTTACATGACATGAGTAAATAAAATAGGAATGAGAGTTTTACCTAAAGTGTTTTTGTTGTGGGAAGAAGGTGGTGAATGTATGAGTATGTGGTGGATGGTTTGTGTATAGAAGGAAATTTTTTATTAGTATTTGGTGAAAAAGAGTTTTGATAGAGGAAAATTTTGTGGATAGAATTGTGGCGTGAATTTGTAAGCACCCGATATCATCCTTATAATTAAAACAAGTGATAACATCTCCCCAACCACATATAACCTGCAAAATTATATGTAAGGTTGTCCTAGAAGAATTGTTGGAAGAATTGTTTGTCTAAATCCTCAAAATCAACTAATTTGAAAATTATTAATTTTTAAAACTTTTAATAAAAACACAACATCGCCATCATCATGTATCACAATAGAAACAAGTTCAAGATATACATATAGCTAAGTTTAGATATTACAAACAAAGGCTTCTTACAAGCCTTATATAAAAGCCACAAAAGATAATTCAAACTATAACATCAAATACAAACATCAAAAGATATCATAACTAATCTATTAAAAAATGGGAATTCCATCAAGATCCATGGTCATATCTAGTCCTCCAGGTCATCTACGAAATCCTCAAAGTCAGTACCATATCCCATATTCACGTAAAACTCATCTTGATCATCACTTGAAATTGTTAAAATATGAGCCAAAGGCCCAGTACACAAGTAACAAATACAAATGCGAAGTGGTACACACAAGCTTAAACTAAATGCAAATGCAACATCCAATTGTTTATTAATTAATCTTTAGTTAGCCAAACAACATTGGAGTATTCAAACCCCAGACAATAAGGATTTCTGGTGGAACTTGAGTAACAATCACGACGCTCAGGGGGTTAATATAAGTAGCTCGGATAATCATATCCCTTAGATAAATTTATCCAAAAACGAATAAGTAATCCCATTTAGGGTTTCTAGCTATTTCTCGACTTTACTTAACTCAATCTATAATATCACTTAATTCAAGTGTTCCCATAAACATTGAATTAAATCATATTATATCCTTTTAAGAATAAGTAAATGTTATACCGATACTAAATGCCCTATCAATTATTCGCTGAACCAATTATCCGCTGAACCACTTATAAAAGTCAGTTCAATATGACAGGGGTGATCTAAGTGCTTAAAACTACAATGCCCTAATCTGAGCAAGGTATCGCTCTTTGAACCAAATTCAACGATATAAAAGACAATCATTCAAGCAATTATTAAATTTTCTTAATTTAAAGTAATTTTAAGGAATGTCTATCCTAACAAAGAATCAAGCAAGTTACTGTGTACCTGAAATAGCTCGGGAACTAATGAGAGTAACCAAGCGAGGATCTATCACTGTACAAAGAAATTATTACAATTCTCATTTAGTTCAAGCACAACTCAACTAATTTCAAACATAACCAATCAAAAAAATTCAAATAAATTATCACAAGATCAAACATTGCATTTAAACATCATATAATACCATACAATACTCAACAAATACTCAATTAATCATATATCATGCTTTGGAGAACATTTAGGGGAGTTTTGAAAAATCAAGTTGCAAGGGAGGTAGGCTGGTGGCCTAAGCCAGTATGCCAGTGGCTTAGAGGGAAAAGCCAGCGACCTTGATGCCAGCGTAGCTTGGAATCGTCAATTTCCAAATTTTTACCAGAGTTACACAAGATGGTTCATGCCTTGTATACCCCTAAACGCTGCCAACTTTTGCTGGTATGCTGGTGGTATGGGCTCCTACGTCGGCAGCCTACTTACCAGCTGTAAGTTCCCGAATTTT
The DNA here is from genome assembly GCA_024138025.1 of Combretum micranthum. Lineage (NCBI taxonomy): Eukaryota > Viridiplantae > Streptophyta > Magnoliopsida > Myrtales > Combretaceae > Combretum > Combretum micranthum. The sequence continues at coordinate 208,177 of JAMXBD010002132.1, read as the reverse complement.
CGGTTCCAAATTCGAAACCCAAACCCTAATCGAGAGTCAAACGGACTCTTAAGTCAACCAAAACCCTAGTATATCGTGATCGCTTAAACTCCGGCATTACCGTTTTCTCTAGCCCTAGAAAACGAAGTTGGAAAAGTTTGCCCTAATAATTCGTAATAGCCATAGGTTGCGTAAAAATATCAGATTGAAGAATTTTAAGTGTCCTTCGAACCCGATCAGACATGATTCTTGAAAAACGTGTCCGGGAGCCCGGAATAGGAAAATTATTCCGAATATACCGTTAGACTAGTAAAAATATAAGATTTCCAAAAATATCAATTTCGTAATTTTTCGATAACTAGAAATATCAGATATCGCTTTTATACGCGTACTTTCTTACTATCGGTATTTAATTGTCATGTCTACTTTTACATTACACTATTTTCTACTATTCTACACTATTCATCTATCTCTACTTTTCTTACAACCTATTCTTACAAACCTTACACCTATCTCTTACACTTTTTCATTTCCAATACAACTTCACATCTTTCATCTCTTACTTTAATTAATCAAAAGACAAGAAAATTGATTTTTGGTCTTCCCCATGCTCCAAAAATGGCGCCGGCCACCCCCATTCATGCATCCCTCAATTTTGTTTTCATTTAATTTATTAACACAAATAATCTCTCATATTTTCCTATAAATACCCCCTCATACCTTCACTTCATTCACACTTCTTCATCTCTAAAGTTACTATACCAAAATTTCTCTCCAAATCCTCTCAAGAGTTCCTCAAGAAAATCCTCTTAAGTTTAGCTTCTTTAGGTAAGAAATTTCTCAAGATTTCTTCATGTTCATTTACTTAGTATGAGCTTAGTGTGTGTTTTCTAAAACCATGAAGGTTAAGAAAGCAACATTAGGTTCATGCTTTGTTTTTGTTCATAATCAAAATTCCTCCATGATCATTTATGTTTCTATTATGTTCCTTTATGTTTCTCTATAATTCCTTTATGTTTATTTCTATCTAATATATTCTAATAGCTATATATACTATTTAGAGCATATAAGCTCATAGCCTTGCAATTTATTTACCTTTCATGCAATTTATTTAAATTTTAAGTTGATTTTAAGACTAGTCATTCTAGTCTTAGACTTGTCCTCATCAAGTCAAAACAATTCCTTTTCTTTTCGGGACTAGTCTTTTCTTAGTCCCGGGGTACCTTGATGAAGCTAAGGTCCCAATACTTGATATGCTTTTCTTTTAAATATTATGTTCTTTTCATATTTTCATAGCCTATGGTTCATATTCATGCATGAACATAATTGTAAGCCCCGGAAAATTTCAATAAATAATTTTAAGATGAACTTCGAAAATAAACCCTAAAAATCACTCCAAGTTAAAACCGAACTTTGACAAGTCCTGAACCATGAATGAATCCAAAAATTTCTTAATCATGAGAAGACGAAAATCCTCGAAAATAAAATAAGAACTCAGTGGTCTTCAAATTCAAAACCACTACGTACGAAAAATTCCATATTTAACTCCGACTTATAAAAACGGGTAATATAAAGCCTAAAAAAAAAAACAAATTATTAAAAAAATAAAATAAATAAATAAATAAATAACGATTAACTTTCGAAAATGAAACCCAATTCAAAAATTCCGAAAACGTTAAAAGATAATAAATACTTACAAAAAAATAAAATTTAAAATAAACTTCTCAAATTAAATATGCTGTATGAACATAAATATCAGTTTCCAAATTGGCAAAGGTCTAAACCGGAAAATCACCCGGAAACCCTAACCGGAATACAATAGTGTAAGTCCGGCAATCTAGTGCCCCTAATCCTAGAGGTCGAGATGTAGTTTAAATATATAGAATAGCTCATAGTAATATAAGTTTGTTTAAAAATATCAGATTGGTAAATTTTTGACCTATTTCGAACCAGTTCGGATACAGACTTCGAAAAGCGTGTCCCGGGGCTCGAGATATCAAAAATATACCAATAGTACCGTTAGACTCGTAATTTCATAATATTTCTAAATATATCAGTTATATAATTTTTCGGGTTATAAAAGTTACAGTTATAACCTTTTTATTGTATTTCTATTATTACCGGTAATTGATTAGTCTTTTGCACTATTCATTTTTATTTCACTAAAAAATTTTATTATTCTTATAAAGCCTTATATTTTGAGATAAATATTTTATATGTTATAGAAAATTTTTTTTTTCCAAAAATTAGTTCGTTTCGGGTCTTTACGGGATCAGATTCTGTTTAAGACCCGGTACTAAAAATAAAATAAATTAATTTAATAATTAGAAAATATTTTAAAAATATTGTTATTCCAATAAAATATTTTTTTAGAATTTTTCGGGTTATAAAAATATTATTTATAGCCCATATTCGCGTATTTTGACCGTATCGGTAATATATTTGTTAAAATACTAAAATAATTCAAATAATTATTTAATTTTTATTATGAAAATTCTGCTACAATTATTTGGAATAAATTTTCCAATTTTATTTTATTTTAATTTATTTTATTAATAAAGTACTTTTACAACCCATACTTTCAAGTACACCTTACACATATCACTTCCTTTTCACTTCAATCTTTCTACACATAATCCCACACTTCATGGCAGATTTTTCCTTCTTTATGGCTGCCATTGTCCTTCATTTATTCCTATTTTGACTAAATTAAATAAATTCTACTCCTTCTTTAAGAAGTACACATACACATTAATTACACAATTAATTCAAGTCAAATTCAACAAAACACACACTCTCTCTCTCTCTCCAATTCACGTGAATCCCCTCCCCAAAATCTGCCCTTGTTTTATTTTTTTTTCTCTCTTTCATTCATTTAATGCACTCATTTTCTCTCTCCCTTCATTTACTCATTCCTTCTTTCATTCTTTAGTCTTTCTCTCTCTTTTTTCCTCTCTTTCTTCTTCATTTCCTCTTGTTCCTCCATGGAAAACAAGCTGCCCCCTTCTTCTTCATGGCTTCCACACTTCATTTTTAAAGATTTCTAAGCAAATCTTCTTCCTAAAGCTCCATAGGTGATATAGGTAAAGTATAATGAAGGTTTCATGCATCAAATGAACTTCCATAAGCTTAAAAGCTTAGGATGATGATGCCAAAAATGAAATCTTTCTCTTCTCACTTTTATTACCTTGTATTATAATTATTTTCTTGTTTAAAGTTATTATATTTTGTAGATCTAACTTTTTATGGCTTTGATTTTTGTTTATGCCATAGATCTTGTTATTTAAGTTGTTATTTTTGTTATTCCTTATGATTTATGCATAGATCTAGCATTCACATGTCTATCTTAGTGATTCATGCATGTAAAACTAGTTTAGAATACTAGATCTAAAGTTTTGAGTTCATAGATGCATTAGATCTTTGTTTATGTTCATGAACAACTTGCTATAGCTTGATGATGGTAGGAAAGTTGTAGGAAAGCCAAGATCTATTTTGTTTTCAACAAAAATCAATTTTGAAAATTCGGATGAAAATGGAACCATATTTAGAAAAGTGGTTTTTCAACTTCAAAATGTATATTTTTCATTTAAAATGAAGGGCTTAGGGTATAGATACCATAAATGAAAGATTTTGATAATGAAGTTTAGATCCATGATGTTTATAACTTATTACCATGCATTTGTTTTATGTTTATGTTCATATTAAGTATAGATCTTAGTTATGAACTCAAACAAAATTGTGAAATTCGTATTTTGGTAAGACCCATATTTAAAAACTACTTTTCAAGTGTCAAAATGTAATTTTTACATAAGAAAATGAAGGCTTAATATATATATAGCATCAAGACTTCATTTTTATGGTTCAAAGATGATTTTCAAAGATTAATTTTCAAAACAAAGTTCTATTCCGGATTTTGGCCAAGGCCTAGTGCAAAAACATGTTTTCCAACTCAAAAATGAAGTTTTTATTTAAGAAATGAAAGGCTCTTATAGGATATGTAAGGAATGGATTTTCATGAGCTTAGATAGATTTAATCAAAAGATATGACCAAAAATAAATTTTCTAAATTCGGATCCCAACCAAGACCAATTTTTAGAACCCATGTATCAACTCCAAAACTCATGTTTTATGTGAAAAATGAAGTATATAGGTAATAGATATCATTGAGCAATGATTTTTACAAGTTAAAATGAGTTTAGGCATGAGTAATGTATAAAACAAGTAATGGAATTAAAATGGAAAATTTTAGTTAGTAGTCAATTTGTGAAATTCGTAATTTTGAATGAAGGCCATAAGAACACCTAGTATTCAAGCTCAAAATGGATGTTTTATGTGTTAAATGAAGTCCTTAAGTAATTGATATAGTGAAGCTTAAATTTTAATGCATTAAACAAGTTTTTCCCAAAGGAATCATGCAAAAAGTGGATTTTCTAAAATTCGGATTTTTGAGTAAATCATATTGGAAAACATATTTGCAAAGCGTAAAATGCAAATTTTTGTGTAAGAATGAAGCCTTAGTAGTTATATATGGTTGAGCCTTAAATTTCTAAGTATCAAATGATTTTTACTTAAAGGAATCACTCAAAAACTAATTTTTGTAAAATTCGGATTTTGGAATCAACCCCACTTGAAAACATGTTTACAAAGTGCAAAATGGAAATTTTTATGAAGAAATGAAAGTCATAAGTAATAGATACAATGAAGACTCAATTTTAACAAAAATAATTATATTTTCTTAAGTAATAAATCAAAACAAATGGAAATAATCAAAGTTAGAAAACTAGATTTTTCATAAGTAGTTGTTATTATGGTCTTGCAAATAAAAAGTTATAAAATTTCCTTTTAGCAAAAATCATCAAGATCATGCATACATTAAACTCATCTCATGTCATTCATGTTAGGAAATCATTCATATTGCATGTATAGCTAATTACATAGTAAAACATTACAAACATTTACAAAACTATTTTTTTCGGAATCGGAAACCGTTACTGATCAGATCTGATCCCTCTGTTCCGAGACCTAAATGTTTTCAAAACTTAAAAAAATATTAGAAATAGATAGATCTTTCGAAGTAGATAGAAATCGATATATAATTTGCGAGATTCCGAGTTAAAATGACCAAGTTATGGCCGTTTTAAGTTGGAATTCCCGCTTAGGACGAGAATTACGAATTTGATAGTTTGTATGAGATAGCTTGGACTAGTTAAGTGATGAAATACTTATTAGGGTATTTCTTCCTTTTTAGGTGACCCCAAGAACGACGATTCCCTACCACCGGATTACTTGTACTAAGAGACCGGTGATCCAATGGCCGAGTGAGTATTACTTCCGATTTCATTTATTGTATGTGATTGTAATAATAGTTGCACTAGGTATTTGGTAAAGATAAAATGGATATGCATGATGGGGACGAATGGGAAAGATGTATGCTTGTTGTTGATATGAGAAATGGAATGTAAGAATATCGAAGCCGAGTGATTAACTATTGCCTGTATAGATGAATTAGAATTGATTGTCTGCGATTATTGACTGATCACTTAAAAGAATTGGTATAATTGATTATTTGGAATTGAAGATGAAATTGAACTCATTCATACACGATGGGGATAGAGCATTAGCATTTGTCGGTTTATCGTTGTACCTTAAACGATTTTATAGTTTATAGTTGTCCGTAAGCTGAAACGGTCTCGGTCGTACCGCAGGATTCGTTAATCTGCTAACCCGGGATGGAGGGCGCAAGTCCATCCACATATGATTTCCGGCAGGTCATATGTTTGTTGAATTCACGAGTTTGATGCATATCACTTGTCTGACTAATCACTTGATTGTATGATGTGTTATAAATGTAATCCTGGAAGTTTTCACTCACTAAGCTAGTGTAGCTTATACCCCTATAGTTGTTTAAATGAACAGGTTATCTCAAGAATGCAAAGTGGGGACTGAATTGGTTGGAGCCGGGTATGACTCCGGGGTTCCGGCAAGACATAAGAATGTTGAAGTTATTAGCTAGGTTTTCCTATTTGCCTTGTAATAGTTTATGTAGTAGAATCTTTTGATGAATTGTAATTGAAGTTAATGAGTTGTATTTTGAAGAATAGTGAATTGAATTTCCTTTACATTGTTCTTAAGTTGTATCAACATAAAATGCATTACTCCGATGAGTCTCCTCCATGTGTTAGACGCCTTGTACATAGTATGGAAGCCTTCGCGTGACTGAGGTGGTCATTCTTAGGCTTTAATATTGTGTACGGCGGACTGCCACGTTTAGGGTACCCTTCGGGGCGTGACAGTTTAGTTGGTATCAGAGCGACAAGGTTTTGGGAATTAGGTGGAAAGACTTTAGAGAATAGAATGTTAAGATACGATCTTAGAATGATAGATAAGTGTTAGATGACCCTTAGGTAAAGAAGAATTAGATTTAGCTCAATGACCTTAGGTATGATTTTCGATCATTAAGGATTTGAATTCTATCTTGGAGACTTCTGGAGAACATAGAAACAGACATATAGGAAGAAGATTGAAAATATTTGATGGGACGATCGAATCCATTCTAGCAACTGCAAAATACAAGTAAGTGACCTACCCGACCTTTGTTCAAGCCGATAATAGAAGATGGTAGATTACCCCTTTGACCTAGGAGACCACTAGGTGGGAAGGATTAATTGCGTGCTTTCACCGTTTTTCTAAATAAAAAGTTTAAAGAAAATAAAAAGTTATAATCTTTTTCTAAACCATAAGCAACTTGTGAGTGTATAATTAGACTAACGTGACCGTTTCGTCTTGTTTAGGAGACTACCTGAGGAGAACATGCAACAGTTGACTAACCTTCCCGAGGAACAACAAGTGAGAGACACTCCACCACCACAAGATCCAATGCAACAAGTCATAGGTCTTCTAGGATGTTTGGTGGATGCACAAAAGCTCCTCTTGCAACAAGTGCTTACTAGGAATGTACCGGTTCAGGTGGAAGGACCCCACCAAGTGACAATGCAAGGAATTAAGACTCCTTCTTCTATGGCTAGTTCAAACTCTAAGGTCAAGAGGACTAAGAAAACTAGCCTATCTGTTAAGGATGAACCTTTTAAGAGGAGTAAGATCAATTGTTGGAAGTGCAAGGAAAGTCATTATCTAAAACAGTGTCCACAGCTGAAGCACAAGTGTTACCTCTGTGGAGATCCCAAGCATAAGATTATAGACTGTCCAAGAAAGAAAACCCTAAAGTGCCATCTGCAAACAGCCGGGACACCGGGCGATTAGATGCCCCCACGGGAATTAACAGTGGATGGCTGTCCTTGATTGGAAGAAGTCAGTCTCCTAGAAATAGCTATAGATCTTTCGTTGAGCGTTAGGAGCAAATGACTTTTTGAAAAGAACAAAGATGTTTTTGAAAATGTAAACCAATGTTGTAGTTTATCATCTAGTTCATGAAATTGATTCCGATGTATGTTTTGCATCCTTTCTTTGAACTTTTGTAATGGATGATTTACATCTTATCTTGATTTCATGTATTTCGTATCAAGTATTATGAAGTTCTTATTATTGATTTTTATTTCAGTAGAATTCCAATATTTCTTATATATGTTTCTATTTCCGCATTTTTGAGTTCTATATTTCCGATAAGTTTCCTTAAGTTTCTTTTAGATGCCTTAAGACGTAATAAAAGATTTAGAATTTTCACCTGAGCTTAATAAAATTGTAGGAGATATACCCAACCACAACAAGAACCCGTCATGACCCCAAGTCGGAAAGTTGGAACACTTCACTTGGACGATGACCCAAACAAAGAAGAAGACACAGTTTTGGATAAGATACAATGTTGGAAATGTAAGGGAAAGCATTACCCTATACGGTGTCCACGACTTCAATCCAAGTGCTACCTCTGTGGGGACCCTAGTCACAAAGTTGAGAAGTGTCCCAAAAAGATGACCAACATGCTTTCTTTGCTCAAAAACGGGACATTTAGCTAAAACATGCCCTGAACGGGATAACTTGCGTGTTGCTTCGCTGGATCAACCAAGAAAGAAGAGGAGGAGATGTAATAGGAATAAAAGCAACAAAGGAAAAAGGAATCGAGTTCTTCAGAACAACTACATCCGGAAATCCATCTACAACCCTCACACCTATGTAGTACATGGAGAAGCTAGTGATGAGAAGCTGGAGTCCTTTGCCATGGAGGAGGCGAGGATCAAATATGCAACTCGGTATCAGGTTAGCACTATACCCTTAGAATACCGCATATTCATTCCTATCAATAGAATCAAAGAGATAGGTTGTTAGAAATACCCTTGGATTAAATGGCTAGACAAAAAAAATAGGAAAGCCCGAGACCATTAAAAGCTAAAATGAGCCAATGATGGAAACTAAAACAAACCTCGATTAATTTAACGAATTCCAGATACCCCTCGTACAACTTCTTGTAAATAAAGAGCTTTGAAAGATTGAATCTACGATGATCGTTACACAAAAGTTAAAAATTTCATATTAAATCTCAATTACCAAACTCCATAAGAACTTCACAAGTAATAATTATACAATAAAGCAATGAGATCTCTTGATTTCAATCCTATCAAGATGATCATGATGATAAGAATTTAAAACGATGATGACCATATTGTTTAAGGAATATGAATCATAAAGCACAATATTGTATATACATCCACATAAGAATGGAGAAGCGAATCCACAACCTTCGTTGGTCAAAGTAATCGAGTCATGAAAGGTCGTGTTGTCATAAATCGTCTAGTGTCGGTCGAGTCAAGTCGTTGTAGTCCAAGTCAAGTCCGTGTCGTTCTCCAAAAGAGTCGTATAAGTGAAGGTTGGAATCGCTAAGCCAAATCTTATAAAATTGTATGTGCTATATTTCGTAAAATCTATCATACAAAATTTAGAAATGATACAAATCAAAGCATAGACCGGTGCTAAAAATATAACTCAAAATCCACAACTTTTCTCGAAAAACAATATACACGTAACAAGTTTTGCGGACAAAACTTTCCTTAAGGTGGGGAGGATGTAAGCCCCGGAAAATTTCAGTAAATAATTTTAAGATGAACTTCGAAAATAAACCCTAAAAATCACTCCAAGTTAAAACCGAATTTTGACAAGTCCTGAACCATGAATGAATCCAAAAATTTCTTAATCATGAGAAAACGAAAATCCTCGAAAATAAAATAAGAACTCAGTGGTCTTCAAATTCAAAACCACTACGTACGAAAAATTCCATATTTAACTCCGACTTATAAAAACGGGTAATATAAAGCCAAAAAAAAAAACAAATTATTAAAAAAAAATAAAATAAATAAATAAATAACGATTAACTTTCGAAAATGAAACCCAATTCAAAAATTCCGAAAACGTTAAAAGATAATAAATACTTACAAAAAAATAAAATTTAAAATAAACTTCTCAAATTAAATATGCTGTATGAACATAAATATCAGTTTCCAAATTGGCAAAGGTCTAAACCGGAAAATCACCCGGAAACCCTAACCGGAATACAATAGTGTAAGTCCGGCAATCTAGTGCCCCTAATCCTAGAGGTCGAGATGTAGTTTAAATATATAGAATAGCTCATAGTAATATAAGTTTGTTTAAAAATATCAGATTGGTAAATTTTTGACCTATTTCGAACCCGTTCGGATACAGACTTCGAAAAGCGTGTCCCGGGGCTCGAGATATCAAAAATATACCAATAGTACCGTTAGACTCGTAATTTCATAATATTTCTAAATATATCAGTTATATAATTTTTCGGGTTATAAAAGTTACAGTTATAACCTTTTATTGTATTTCCATTATTACCGGTAATTGATTACTTTTGCACTATTCATTTTTATTTATTACAAAATTTTATTATTCTTATAAAGCTTATATTTTAGATAAATATTTTATATGTTATAGAAAATTTTTTTTTAAAATTAGTTCGTTTCGGGTCTTTACGGGATCAGATTCTGTTTAAGACCCGATACTAAAAATAAAATAAATTAATTTAATAATTGAAAATATTTTAAAAATATTGTTATTTTCATAAAATATTTTTTTAGAATTTTTCGGGTTATAAAAATATATTTATAGCCCATATTCGCGTATTTTGACCGTACGGTAACATATTTGTTAAAATACTAAAATAATTCAAATAATTATTTAATTTTTATGAAAATCTGCTACAATTATTTGGAATAAATTTTCTAATTTTATTTTATTTTAATTTATTTTATTAATAAAGTACTTTTACAACCCATACCTTCAAGTACACTTACACATATCACTTCCTTTTCACTTCAATCTTTCTACACATAATCCCACACTTCATGGCAGATTTTTCCTTCTTTATGGCTGCCATTGTCCTTCATTTATTCCATTTTGACTAAATTAATAATTTCACTCCTTTCAAAAAGTACACATACACATTTATTACACAATTAATTCAAGTCAAATTCAACAAAACACACACTCTCTCTCTCTCAATTCACGTGAACCCCTCCCCAAAATCTGCCCTTGTTTTATTTTTTTTCTCTCTTTATTCATTTAATGCACTCATTTTCTCTCTCCTTCATTTACTCATTCCTTCCTTTTCATTCTTTAGTCTTTCTCTCTCTTTTTCCTCTCTTTCTTCTTCTTTCCTCTTGTTCCTCCATAAAACAAGCTGCCCCCTTCTTCTTTCATGGCTTCCACACTTCATTTTTAAAGATTTCTAAGCAATCTTCTCCTAAAGCTCCATAGGTGATATAGGTAAAGTATAATGAAGGTTTCATGCATCAAATGACTTCCATAAGCTTAAAAGCTTAGGATGATGATGCCAAAAATGAAATCTTTCTCTTCTTCACTTTTATTACCTTGTATTATAATTATTTTCTTGTTTAAAGTTATTATATTTTGTAGATCTAACTTTTTATGGCTTTGATTTTTGTTTATGCCATAGATCTTGTTATTTAAGTTGTTATTTTTGTTATTCCTTATGATTTATGCATAGATCTAGCATTCACATGTCTATCTTAGTGATTCATGCATGTAAAACTAGTTTAGAATACTAGATCTAAAGTTTTGAGTTCATAGATGCATTAGATCTTTGTTTATGTTCATGAACAACTTGCTATAGCTTGATGATGGTAGGAAAGTTGTAGGAAAGCCAAGATCTATTTTGTTTTCAACAAAAATCAATTTTGAAAATTCGGATGAAAATGGAACCATATTTAGAAAAGTGGTTTTTCAACTTCAAAATGTATATTTTTCATTTAAAATGAAGGGCTTAGGGTATAGATACCATAAATGAAAGATTTTGATAAATGAAGTTTAGATCCATGATGTTTATAACTTATTACCATGCATTTGTTTTATGTTTATGTTCATATTAAGTATAGATCTTAGTTATGAACTCAAACAAAATTGTGAAATTCGTATTTTGGTAAGACCCATATTTAAAAACTACTTTTCAAGTGTCAAAATGTAATTTTTACATAAGAAAATGAAGGCTTAATATATATATAGCATCAAGACTTCATTTTATATGGTTCAAAGATGATTTTCAAAGATTAATTTTCAAAACAAAGTTCTATTCTCGATTTTGGCCAAGGCCTAGTGCAAAAACATGTTTTCCAACTCAAAAATGAAGTTTTTATTTAAGAAATGAAAGGCTCTTAGGATAGGATATGTAAGGAATGGATTTTCATGAGCTTAGATAGATTTAATCAAAAGATATGACCAAAAATAAATTTTCTAAATTCGGATCCCAACCAAGACCAATTTTTAGAACCCATGTATCAACTCCAAAACTCATGTTTTATGTGAAAAATGAAGTATATAGGTAATAGATATCATTGAGCAATGATTTTTACAAGTTAAAATGAGTTTAGGCATGAGTAATGTATAAAACAAGTAATGGAATTAAAATGGAAAATTTTAAGTTAGTAGTCAATTTGTGAAATTCGTAATTTTGAATGAAGGCCATAAGAACACCTAGTATTCAAGCTCAAAATGGATGTTTTATGTGTTAAATGAAGTCCTTAAGTAATTGATATAGTGAAGCCTTAAATTTTAATGCATTAAACAAGTTTTTCCCAAAGGAATCATGCAAAAAGTGGATTTTCTAAAATTCGGATTTTTGAGTAGATCATATTGGAAAACATATTTGCAAAGCGTAAAATGCAAATTTTTGTGTAAGAATGAAGCCCTTAGTAGTTATATATGGTTGAGCCTTAAATTTCTAGTATCAAATGATTTTTTTTTTACTTAAAGGAATCACTCAAAAACTAATTTTTGTAAAATTCGGATTTTGGAATCAACCCCACTTGAAAACATGTTTACAAAGTGCAAAATGGAAATTTTTATGAAGAAATGAAAGTCATAAGTAATAGATACAATGAAGACTCAATTTTAACAAAATAATTATATTTTCTTAAGTAATAAATGCAAAACAAATGGAAATAATCAAAGTTAGAAAACTAGATTTTTCATAAGTAGTTGTTATTATGGTCTTGCAAGATAAAAAGTTATAAAATTTCCTTTTAGCAAAAATCATCAAGATCATGCATACATTAAACTCATCTCATGTCATTCATGTTAGGAAATCATTCATATTGCATGTATAGCTAATCTACATAGTAGAAACATTACAAACATTTACAAAACTATTTTTTCGGAATCGGAAACCGTTACTGATCAGATCTGATCCCTCTGTTCCGAGACCTAAATGTTTTCAAAACTTAAAAATAATATTAGAAATAGATAGATCTTTCGAAGTAGATAGAAATCGATATATAATTTGCGAGATTCCGAGTTAAAATGACCAAGTTATGGCCGTTTTAAGTTGGAATTCCCGCTTAGGACGAGAATTACGAATTTGATAGTTTGTATGAGATAGCTTGGACTAGTTAAGTGATGAAATACTTATTAGGGTATTTCTTCCTTCTTAGGTGACCCCAAGAACGACGATTCCCCTACCACCGGATTACTTGTACTAAGAGACCGGTGATCCAATGGCCGAGTGAGTATTACTTCCGATTTCATTTATTGTATGTGATTGTAATAATAGTTGCACTAGGTATTTGGTAAAGATAAAATGGATATGCATGATGGGGACGAATGGGAAAGATGTATGCTTGTGTTGATATGAGAAATGGAATGTAAGAATATCGAAGCCGAGTGATTAACTATTGCCTGTATAGATGAATTAGAATTGATTGTCTGCGATTATTGACTGATCACTTAAAAGAATTGGTATAATTGATTATTTGGAATTGAAGATGAAATTGAACTCATTCATACACGATGGGGATAGAGCATTAGCATTTGTCGGTTTATCGTTGTACCTTAAACGATTTTATAGTTCATAGTTGTCCGTAAGCTGAAACGGTCTCGGTCGTACCGCAGGATTCGTTAATCTGCTAACCCGGGATGGAGGGCGCAAGTCCATCCACATATGATTTCCGGCAGGTCATATGTTTGTTGAATTCACGAGTTTGATACATATCACTTGTCTGACTAATCACTTGATTGTATGATGTGTTATAATGTAATCCTGGAAGTTTTCACTCACTAAGCTAGTGTAGCTTATACCCCTATAGTTGTTTAAATGAACAGGTTATCTCAAGAATGCAAAGTGGGGACTGAATTGGTTGGAGCCGGGTATGACTCCGGGGTTCCGGCAAGACATAAGAATGTCTGAAGTTATTAGCTAGGTTTTCCTATTTGCCTTGTAATAGTTTATGTAGTAGAATCTTTTGATGAATTGTAATCGAAGTTAATGAGTTGTATTTTGAAGAATAGTGAATTGAATTTCCTTTACATTGTTCTTAAGTTGTATCAACATAAAATGCATTACTCCGATGAGTCTCCTCCATGTGTTAGACGCCTTGTACATAGTATAGAAGCCTTCGCGTGACTGAGGTGGTCATTCTTAGGCTTTAATATTGTGTACGGCGGACTGCCACGTTTAGGGTACCCTTCGGGGCGTGACAATAATGCTTTTGTCTCAACAAAAATTTAAAGAAGTGTCTTCTTAAACTAAAGGATCATTTTAGATAAATGAAGGAAATAGATTTTTCTTGGAGCATACTTGAAAATGATTTTTCATAAACAAAAGGTTTTGTGAAAAACTTATTTTTCATCAAGAAATATCCTTTTTCATCAAGAAATATCCTTTTTCATCACAAGAAACAAAAATTGTCATTACTCTTTGAAAACAAGTTTTGGAAATAAAACCACACCTTAGGAATTTAAAGAGATTACAAGAAATTACCTTTAGAAAAAGAATACTCATCTCAATAACTCAAGACCTTTCAAAAAGTAAAATAAATAATCAATAGAATCTCAAGTTCAAAGTCTTTTAACACCTTAGTTGAGACAACTTCATTTACTTCATACATTTGTTATGAGTCATTATATATATGTATATACCTTTCAAAAAGTTTACAAGGCATTCGAAATATTTATCTCTTCAAAAGTGCTTTGCTTGCAAAGAAGGAAAACAAGTTTCATAAATTCGTGGCAAATCTGGTCGTTATCTTTTCGGAACCGAAACGACTTAGTTTTATGAAAATAAGTTTAGAAATGCGTAGATCTTTTCGAGTAGGTAGAAAACGGTATATTATACGCGAAATTCCGAGCTAAAATGAGCAAGTTATGGCCATTTTAAGTTGGAAATTCCCCTTATACGATTTTACCGCGATTTTAAGAAAAGATTAGAATCTTCAAGAATAGAAGTCTTATGAGAGACTTATTTTGGGTATTTCATCTTGTCTAGGTGACGAGGGACCCGAGATCATCTATCCGAGGACTACTACGATTAGATCCACCGATATGGAGTGAGTTAATTCTTTTCCTAAGTTCATTTCCTTGTTTGTGCTTGTAGATAGTAGCATTAGAAAACTAGGAAAAATATAAATAAACCTTTGTTATGAAATAATTGTTGAACGAAGGTTAAGAATATCGAAATACGAAGTGTTAAATAAAGTGTGATTTATGTTTTGATATGATGAAATTATGGTTGATCACTTTTAATATGAATTCAACTTATATGGCCAAATGATAACTTGAAATTACTCATGCATATCATACACATGAATTACATTTGTTCACTACTTTTCTTCGTGTGGGGAAACGAGGAAAGAGTAGTGGTGGCTGTAGGAGCCGGAAAGTCTACAGGGCAAGCAGGAGCCGGTAAATCTGCTAATATTGATGGTCGTATGGGCCTGTAACCACCCAACCCTTGTCATGGAGGGCGTTAAATCCATGCTACACTTGATTTCCGGTTAATCATGTGTATCTTACATGTTCATATGGATGATGCATTTTCATATGTTTTGATTAAAATACTTGGCTAAATTTTGGGAAATGTCTTATAGTTGGAATTATCTCACTAAGCTAGTCATGCTTATACCCTTATAGTTTTCCATTACAGTATGATTATCTTTGGTTGGCCCCGAGGAGCCCCGTACGCAGGTACGAGTATGCTACTAGGAGTTTTTGGAGGAAGTTTATGTATTTTTAGTTTTGAACATAGACTTCTAGGAAAAATCTCTATAGTAGACTTATGTAGTAAATTTGTTTATTTTGATGAATAGTATTGTTGATCAAAGACCCTAACACGGGGGAATGCCCCTAAGAAGATGTACTTTTGTATGATGAAATGAAGAACTTATGATTATCTATGCTTATTCTTGCTATCTATTTAAACGTAACACCCCTAAGAGTCTCCTACTATCTTGGAAGCACGCCTTGCATATAATATCGAAGCTCCTGCATGACTACGGTTGTCATTCATTAGCTTTAATACTGTATGCGGCGGACTGCCACGTTTAGGGTACCCTCCGGGGCGTGACAGTTTAAGTTGGTATCAGAGCGCAAGTTTTAGATATAAGACAGTAGGAATAGACCTTAAGATAGATAGTAACAAGATAGAAACTCTAGCTTAAGATCTGATCCCCTATTTGTTTTCCTTGATAGTTGACTTTCCCTGAGGTTAAGGAAAAATCCCGACATTTCCTTAAAAAACCATGATGAGACCTTCGTGAACTACCGTCTTAGACTAAGATTTCCGTGTGAGGAGTTCGCGTTAGTTGGAAGGCCTAGGATCGTCCGTGAAATGTTCAAGCGAAGGAAGAAAGGACTAAGACACCCCTTATGGAGGAACTAGCCCCAGGAGCTAAGATATGACGATATGAACCAGACTTCCGACAAGCTAAGGCCCCTGTACATCTACGCACACGATGAGTTGGCAGACCATACGGACTGGCTGAAGGCAGATGCGGAAGATCGATTCTATTAATATGCTGCTTACCGACGAATTGTCCCTACGCCATCGGAGTACAACGCTCAGCCTAACTTCGTTGGAATACAACTAGATGTTATTCCAGATGAGAACTTCGTCATGAAAGGAGCTCGAGCAAACGAAGGAAATAGAAAGACAAACGGTAGTCCGGAAAGAGATCTAAACGAGGACTCAGAGCCTGAGGAAACCCAATCTGTCTCTCTCTGGAAGAACAGCCCTTTGGCTCCCAACCAAGCACCTCCCCGAAGATTGAGCCAAGACGTACCCATGGAGACCGTTGCAAGGGGCATGACCCAACAAGTCCAACCTAGTTTTTCCTAGGCTTATCTTTCTTTTAATGCCTTGTGTTTTGTTTTCTATGATTTTGAACAATTATCTTTTGATGAGAATGGTTTCTGCCTTCTCAAGGTTATGTAAGAATTATTAAATTCTTTTTATGAAAGTACTTTTGATGATTTCTGAATTTGATTGCTTTAAATATTTCCTATGGAATTTCCGATATTTCCAATCTCCTTTAAAGTCTAAAACTAGAATAAATAACAGACGTGGTAGAAGGGGTAGAAGACGCGAACGTCGCGCCTCTAACAATATACCAGCAGAACCAGGGAATCCCCCAGCAGAGCAACAAGCCCCAAATCCTCCACCAAATCAACAAGGAGATGTATGGGCCGCTATCAACCAACTGACAGGGTTGGTCAATAATTTCATGCAGCGTGCACAGAACGCACCACCGCCTGCTGCAAATGCACCTGAAGCAACCGTTGAGGCACCTGCAGCACCAGAAGCTGAATCTCATACCGTCCCTTTGCCAGCACCACCACCGCCTCGACCTTATAGAAGTTCCTTGCCGACTTCATAAAGAGCAACAGGTACTTCGACGGAAATTTCGGAAAGCCAGACGAAGCTGAGGACTGGCTAGCTCAGATAGAAAGGTCGTTTGCCGCCTATGAAGTTCCCCATCATCTGCGCCTGGACTATGGCACGTACATGCTGCGATTTAATGCCAGGGTATGGTGGGAGTCAAAAAGCAGGGAATTGTTGCCACCCGTAACTTGGGCAGCTTTCCGCAGAGAGTTTCTGGACAATTACTTCCCTGGAAGCTTAAGAGTTCAATATAGTGGAGACTTTCTCCATATATCCCAGAAAGGAAGAACGATAGAGCAGTACGAGACGGAATTTAGCCGACTGCTCCAATACGCACCTGAGTCCTTCAAGCATAGTGAAGAGCTGAAGAGACAAGTATTTTTGAGTGGCCTGGACGAAGACATAAGGATGCGTCTGGAGGAGTTAGACCTGAGAACCCTCCGAGAGTTGGTAGAAAGGGCTCGTATCATTGAGGGAGCAAAGAAGAGGAAGAGCAAAGCCCCTGAAAGGAAGACTTTTGTGTTCGGAAAGAGAACCCAAGATAGCTACAACCCCAGCTTTCAAAGCAAGAAGTTCAAACCTTTCATAGCTTCAGAGGAAGTGTTAGTAACAACAAGAGACGCCGGAAGTCATTGTGACCTGCTGGAAATGCAAGAAGGAGCATTACCCAAAGAGATGCCCGCTGCTGCAACACAAGTGCTACTTCTGTGGAGATCCCAGTCACAAGATAGGAGATTGCCCGAAGAAGACTTCCACCGTTTGCTTCGTTTGCAAGCAAACTGGGCACTTCGCCAACGAATGCCCACAAAGGAAGAATGCACCAGCAAGACCGTTTGGTTCTACGGGAGGAGCAGCGCCAACAAGAATGGAAATGGGGAAGCAACTCGAATAGGACTGGAGCAGCTGTTCATGGAATGAGGATATACAACTTGGAGGGACAGTGGGTATGCGAGGAGTCCGATGATGAAGGAGCTGAGCTAGCAGCCGTAGATGGAGACTATGGCTCAGATTTTGGTTTAGTAACAGGTCAGAATCAAAACCCTTTCTTTTAAAGCAAGTTATCAAGTTTCTTACGTTACGCAAGTTTTATACCTACGACTAGCTTAAGTGTACCAGTTCGTAATTAGTATAAACATCCGAGTGCAGGACGCGTATGTGTAGCTAGTCAACCCGCTTATGCCCTGTTCGATACGGGAGCTACCCATTCTTTTATCACCGTTAGCCTGGCTAAACAAATTGGATTACCCATAGATACTATTGCTACCGGTTTTCGAGTAAAAACCCCCACTGGAAGCATAGTAACGACAAAGGAAATGCTTAAAGGCTGTCCAATGGAGATACAAGGAAGTCACTCCAAGTGTGACCTAATAATCTTAGAAATGAGTAAATACGAAGTAATCTTGGGTATGAGTTGGTTAACATCCGTTAAGGCCTTGGTAGACTGCAGACAAAAGGAAGTGAAGTTTAAGGACCCAAATGGATGTGAAGTGATATTCAGAGGAGAATCCACGGTGAAGTTGAATTCATTTGAGTTAATGAACGACGAAGAGATCAACCTGAGTAACCTAAATGAAGAAGAAGGAGAAAAGCCTGAGCTTGGATCCATACCCGTGGCCAATGAGTTCCCAGATGTATTTCCGGACGAATTGCCTGGATTGCCACCAAAGAGAGAGATCGATTTTGAAATTGACCTATTGGTCAATACAGAACCAATCTCAAAGGCACCCTATCGGATGGCACCAGTAGAGCTAAAGGAGTTAAAGATTCAGCTACAAGACTTGTTGGATCAAGGTTTTATCCGACCAAGCGTATCACCTTGGGGAGCGCCAGTATTGTTCGTAAAGAAAAAGGATGGTTCCATGCGCTTATGCATCGACTATCGGGAGCTAAACAAAGTCACCATCAAGAACAAGTATCCCCTCCCAAGGATAGATGACCTTTTCGATCAACTTCAAGGAGCAAGCGTCTTTTCAAGGATCGATCTACGGTCCGGATACCACCAATTGAGGATTAAACCTGAGGACGTACCAAAGACAGCTTTCAGAACTCGCTATGGACATTACGAGTTTCTAGTGATGCCTTTTGGACTAACCAACGCACCAGCAGCTTTCATGGATATCATGAATCGAGTATATAAGCCCCTGTTGGACAAGTGTGTAATAGTCTTCATTGACGATATCCTAATCTACTCCAAGACGCGAGAACAACATCAGGAACACTTAAGAATGGCATTACAGACTCTGCGTGAGCATAAGTTGTACGCCAAGCTATCTAAGTGTGACTTTTGGCTGGATCGTATATCTTTCCTAGGACATGTGATATCTGGAGAGGGAATATCGGTAGACCCTGAGAAGATCAATGCAGTGATGAAATGGAAACAACCTAAGACTGTGACTGAAGTGAGAAGTTTCCTTGGATTGGCTGGATACTATAGGAAGTTTGTAAAGAATTTTTCAAACATCGCCAAGCCTCTCACTCAGTTAACTCAAAAGGAGGAGAAATTCATTTGGACAGACAAAAGAGAACAAAGTTTCCAGGAACTGAAGAGAAGACTTGTTTCTGCCCCAATCCTAATTCTACCAGACCCCGAGAAGTCCTATACCGTGCACAGTGATGCCTCTAGGAATGGCCTCGGATGCGTACTGATGCAGGATGGGAAAGTGATCGCGTATGCATCTCGACAACTCAGACCTCATGAGCAGAACTATCCTACTCACGATTTGGAGTTGGCCGCCGTTGTTTTCGCTCTCAAGTTATGGAGGCATTACTTATATGGACAAAGATGTGAAATCTACACGGACCATAAGAGCCTCAAGTACCTATTCACACAAAAAGAGTTGAATATGCGGCAACGGAGATGGTTAGAGCTCATCAAGGATTACGACCTTGGAATCAATTATTGTCCAGGGAAAGTAAACGCAGTTGCAGATGCCCTAAGTAGGAAAAATTATGGAGAAATTGCTTCTTTGCTCACTGATAAGAGAGTTGATAAAGGAGTTCGAAAGATTGAGCATTGAATTTATTGGGCAAAGTGTGGAAGTAGAAATTGCCAACCTTGTTTTGGAACCCACCTTGGTGGAAAGAATCAAGGAAGCCCAGCGATACGATGAGGCGATCATGAAGATCAAGAAAGAGGTACAGGAAGGAAGATACACGGATTTCTCCACGGATGAAGATGAAGTGGTTAGGATGAAAGGCAGGTTATGCGTTCCGGATGATGAAGACATAAGAAAAGAAATCATGAAAGAAGCACATCACTCCGGATACACCATGCACCCAGGAGGAACAAAGATGTACCAGGATCTAAAAAGCCACTATTGGTGGAACGGCATGAAGAGAGACGTAGCAGATTTTGTGCTAAAATGCCCTACGTGCCAACAAGTGAAAGTAGAGCACCAAAGGCCTGGTGGACTTCTGAAACCCTTGCCCATACCCGAATGGAAGTGGGACCAAATCACGATGGACTTTGTATGTGGATTACCAAGAACATCAGCAGGATATGCGATTTGGGTCATCGTGGATCGACTGACAAAGACGGCTCATTTCCTTCCAATGAACATGACGTACTCTTTGGATAAGTTGGCAAGAATGTACACAAGGGAAATAGTACGCTTGCACGGAGTACCCGCTGGAATAGTCTCCGACCGAGATCCAAGGTTTGTATCCAAATTTTGGACAAGTTTGCAAAATTGTATGGGAACTAAGCTACATTTCAGTACGGCTTATCACCCTCAGACGGATGGTCAGTCAGAAAGGACGATACAAACATTGGAGGATATGCTGCGAGCCTGTGTGATAGAGTTCAAAGGTAGCTGGGATGCACACCTACCTTTGGTAGAGTTTGCCTACAACAACAGCTACCATTCCACGATCCAGATGCCACCTTATGAAGCGTTGTACGGAAGGAGATGTCGGTCTCCTTTGTTTTGGGATGATATAGAAAAGTTGAGTATCGGACCTGATTTAGTACAGGATACAGCTGACAAGGTGCGAATCATCCGACAAAAGATGAAGGAGGCACAAGATAGGCAAAAGAGTTGGGCGGATATGAAAAGACGTACCCTCGAGTTTGAAGTTGGAGATCACGTGTACTTAAAGGTGAATCCCATCAAAAGTATTCGCCGAGTTCGACCACAAGGGAAGTTGAGCCCACGTTACATTGGACCTTTTGAAGTACTGGAAAGAGTAGGAGATCTTGCTTATCGCCTAGCACTACCTCCTAGCCTATCTGGAATTCACAACGTATTCCACGTGTCTGTCTTGCGGAAGCATATGTCAGACCCTACCAGGATTGCAGAGCTAGAACCTGTTCAACTAAAGGAAAATCTCACATACGAGGAGCACCCGGTTCAGATCTTAGACCACAAAGTGCAGAAGCTTCGGAATAAAGAAATCAAGTATGTGAAGGTTCTATGGAGAAACCACTCACGTGAAGAAGCGACCTGGGAGGCAGAACAAGACATACGCCAGAAATACCCAAGTCTGTTCAAGGAATCAGGTATGAATTTCAAGTTTTGAGGACAAAACTTTCTTTAAGGAGGGTAGGTTGTAAGTTCCCGAATTTTCGGTTCCAAATTCGAAACCCAAACCCTAATCGAGAGTCAAACGGACTCTTAAGTCAACCAAAACCCTAGTATATCGTGACCGCTTAAACTCCGGCATTACCGTTTTCTCTAGCCCTAGAAAACGAAGTTGGAAAAGTTTGCCCTAATAATTCGTAATAGCCATAGGTTGCGTAAAAATATCAGATTGAAGAATTTTAAGTGTCCTTTGAACCCGATCGGACATGATTCTTGAAAAACGTGTCCGGAAGCCCGGAATAGGAAAATTATTCCGAATATACCGTTAGACTCGTAAAAATATAAGATTTCCAAAAATATCAATTTCGTAATTTTTCGATAACTAGAAATATCAGATATCGCTTTTATACGCGTACTTTCTTACTACCGGTATTTAATTGTCATGTCTACTTTTACATTACACTATTTTCTACTATTCTACACTATTCATCTATCTCTACTTTTCTTACAACCTATTCTTACAAACCTTACACCTATCTCTTACACTTTTTCATTTCCAATACAACTTCACATCTTTCATCTCTTACTTTAATTAATCAAAAGACAAGAAAATTATTTTTGTCTTCCCCATGCTCCAAAAATGGCGCCGGCCACCCCCATTCATGCATCCCTCAATTTTGTTTTCATTAATTTATTAACACAAATAATCTCCATATTTTCCTATAAATACCCCTTCATACCTTCACTTCTTTCACACTTCTTCATCTCTAAAGTTACTATACAAAATTTCTCTCCAAATCCTCTCAAGAGTTCTTCAAGAAAGTCCTCTTAAGTTTAGCTTCTTTAGGTAAGAAATTTCTCAAGATTTCTTCATGTTCATTTACTTAGTATGAGCTTAGTGTGTGTTTTCTAAAACCATGAAGGTTAAGAAAGCAACATTAGGTTCATGCTTTGTTTTTGTTCATAATCAAAATTCCTCCATGATCATTTATGTTTCTATTATGTTCCTTTATGTTTCTCTATAATTCCTTTATGTTTATTTCTATCTAATATATCCTAATAGCTATATATACTATTTAGAGCATATAAGCTCATAGCCTTGCAATTTATTTACCTTTCATGCAATTTATTTAATTTTAAGTTGATTTTAAGACTAGTCATTCTAGTCTTAGACTTGTCCTCATCAAGTCAAAACAATTCCTTTTCTTTTCGGGACTAGTCTTTTCTTAGTCCCGGGGTACCTTGATGAAGCTAAGGTCCCAATACTTGATATGCTTTTCTTTTAAATTATTATGTTCTTTTCATATTTTCATAGCCTATGGTTCATATTCATGCATGAACATAATGCTTTTGTCTCAACAAAAATTTAAAGAAGTGTCTTCTTAAACTAAAGGATCATTTTAGATAAATGAAGGAAATAGATTTTTCTTGGAGCATACTTGAAAATGATTTTTCATAAACAAAAGGTTTTGTGAAAAACTTATTTTTCATCAAGAAATATCCTTTTTCATCACAAGAAACAAAAATTGTCATTACTCTTTGAAAACAAGTTTTGGAAATAAAACCACACCTTAGGAATTTAAAGAGATTACAAGAAATTACATTTAGAAAAAGAATATTCATCTCAATAACTCAAGACCTTTCAAAAAGTAAAATAAATAATCAATAGAATCTCAAGTTCAAAGTCTTTTAACCCTTAGTTGAGACAACTTCATTTACTTCATACATTTGTTATGAGTCATTATATATATGTATATACCTTTCAAAAAGTTTACAAAACATTCGAAATATTTATCTCTTCAAAAGTGCTTTGTTTGCAAAGAAGGAAAACAAGTTTCATAAATTCGTGGCAAATCTGGTCGCTATCTTTTCGGAACCGAAACGACTTAGTTTTATGAAAATAAGTTTAGAAATGCGTAGATCTTTTCGAGTAGGTAGAAAACGGTATATTATACGCGAAATTCCGAGCTAAAATGAGCAAGTTATGGCCATTTTAAGTTGGAAATTCCCCTTATACGATTTTACCGCGATTTTAAGAAAAGATTAGAATCTTCAAGAATAGAAGTCTTATGAGAGACTTATTTTGGGTATTTCATCTTGTCTAGGTGACGAGGGACCCGAGATCATCTATCCGGAGGACTACTACGATTAGATCCACCGATATGGAGTGAGTTAATTCTTTTCCTAAGTTCATTTCCTTGTTTGTGCTTGTAGTTAGTAGCATTAGAAAACTAGGAAAAATATAAATAAACCTTTGTTATGAAATAATTGTTGAACGAAGGTTAAGAATATCGAAATACGAAGTGTTAAATAAAGTGTGATTTATGTTTTGATATGATGAAATTATGGTTGATCACTTTTAATATGAATTCAACTTATATGGCCAAATGATAACTTGAAATTACTCATGCATATCATACACATGAATTACATTTGTTCACTACTTTTCTTCGTGTGGGGAAACGAGGAAAGAGTAGTGGTGGCTGGTAGGAGCCGGAAAGTCTACAGGGCAAGCAGGAGCCGGTAAATCTGCTAATATTGATGGTCGTATGGGCCTGTAACCACCCAACCCTTGTCATGGAGGGCGTTAAATCCATGCTACACTTGATTTCCGGTTAATCATGTGTATCTTACATGTTCATATGGATGATGCATTTTCATATGTTTTGATTAAAATACTTGGCTAAATTTTGGGAAATGTCTTATAGTTGGAATTATCTCACTAAGCTAGTCATGCTTATACCCTTATAGTTTTCCATTACAGTATGATTATCTTTGGTTGGCCCCGAGGAGCCCCGTACGCCAGGTACGAGCTTTTGCTACTAGGAGTTTTTGGAGGAAGTTTATGTATTTTTAGTTTTGAACATAGACTTCTAGGAAAAATCTCTATAGTAGACTTATGTAGTAAATTTGTTTATTTTGATGAATAGTATTGTTGATCAAAGACCCTAACACGGGGGAATGCCCCTAAGAAGATGTACTTTTGTATGATGAAATGAAGAACTTATGATTATCTATGCTTATTCTTGCTATCTATTTAAACGTAACACCCCTAAGAGTCTCCTACTATCTTGGAAGCACGCCTTGCATATAATATCGAAGCTCCTGCATGACTACGGTTGTCATTCATTAGCTTTAATACTGTATGCGGCGGACTGCCACGTTTAGGGTACCCTCCGGGGCGTGACACCAGCATACACCCTGGGATGAAGTTACATGATTTCCACAAATTCCCCTGTTTTCTTTGTAAAAAATTACCTGTTCAAAAATTCTCCAAACTCATTCTAAGCTTCCCAAAGCTCGTTATATGTTATTAATACCATTCAATAAACACAAACTCCTCTTCAATCCGTCAATCACTCAACTACAACATCAAATACAAACTACATCTCAACTCCACATGCCCACTACACTACTCAACACTTTGTCATCCTAGCACAACCAACCCAACACTTCCAAATTCATATACAACACATACTATAAGCTCCTCTAACAACATAACACCACTCAAACTATCATCAAAGCATAGAAATCATCCTATCACAATTTAACATATAAACCCTATTTTAATGAAAGCACAACCTCAAGTATACATAAAGCAATATAAACAAACTTACCATAAGAATTTTGTGCCATAGTTTAGGAGTCTTGTTGCAAGCTCTTGATAGTTTAATTTCTGGAGGATGAAGGGACTAACCATATATGGCCATTGGATAACTTTTGAGAGTGTAAAAATGGGGTTTCAAAGCTTGTGAAGGAGTGTTTGTGTTGTCTGAAAATTTTGGAGATATTTTTGCACTTTTAGAAGTTGATATTATCCTCGTGTTTGACTTTAGTGGCTACCTAAATTAAGGCCTTTAATAGGCTTGGCTTTAGCTAATTAATGTGCTTGTTTTTTGCTAAATAAAGGTGGCTCTTGGGCTTTATTTGTGACTAAAAATTTTAGAATAGGCTTATATACATGCATAATTTAACTTGTTCTAATCATATTTCATACATTCTAACGCACTTAAAAATTTATGAACTAAATATTTAACCATTCTAAGGTATTTAATTATTTTTAACACAACAACACAACTCACATTTCATGCATCAACATGAATCACATTCATCACACTTTAAAATCATATATAATTTCAATAACACATTTATAAAATATAAATTGGGAAATTCATGGCTGTTTCAGAATTTGAGAGAGTTTTGTTATGTATAAAGATGGTGTGAAAGAAGTGGAGGGAGAGGGGGTATTTATAGTTGAAGATGGAGGGAAATTAGATGTAATAAAATAAATTGAAAATGAAATTAAATTGATGGAGGAAGAGAGAGGGGGCGCCGACCAGTTGAGAGAGGAGAGAGAGAGAGAGAATTATTTTTTTTGTTTTGTAATAAAAAGTAATAAAGATGTGAAGTATGGTTGATGTGAATGTGTATTAGAGATGAAAAAAGTAGAAAAATAAGTATATAGGTAGTAAGAATAGGTTGTAAGGTAAAATAGAAATAGATTAATAGTAATGAATAGTAGTATATGACAATGAATAGTAAACAAGACTAATAATATACTAGTAGTAAAGAAAATACGCGTATAAATACGCATATAAATACAATATTGTTACTTTTAGTTACCGAAAAATTATGAAACTT
Source organism: Combretum micranthum (assembly GCA_024138025.1). Lineage (NCBI taxonomy): Eukaryota > Viridiplantae > Streptophyta > Magnoliopsida > Myrtales > Combretaceae > Combretum > Combretum micranthum. The sequence goes on along the minus strand of JAMXBD010002132.1, from coordinate 181,903 downwards.
ATATTTTTGAAATCTTTGTATTATTTCGGTCATAATGAAGTTATCGGAATATTTTTACTATTTCGAGCCCCGGGACATGCATTTCGAGAGTAGATCCCGTTCGGGTCCGAAAGATACTAAAATTTCGCAAATATGATATTTTTGCGCTTCTTTATATAATTACGAACTATTATCACCAATTATTTCAACTCTGTTATCTAGGGCTAAAGAATATGGGAATGCTTGATCTAAATTTTAGGATTTGTTCTAGTCTTTTGTTGACCTTTAGGGTTTCCGGTTAACTTTTAATTCTAAGATTAAGCTTAAAATTAACCAAAATTTCCAAGGGTTTACAACCTACCCACCTTAAATAAAGTTTTGTCCTTAAAACTTGAAATTCGTACCTGATTCTTCAAAAAGACTCGACTATTTCTTGCGGATTTCCTCTTCGGCTTCCCAAGTAGCCTCTTCACGTGAATGATTTCTTCATAATACTTTGACGTATTGGATCTCCTTGTTTCTAAGTTTTTGAACCTTTTGATCTAGAATTTGAACCGGGTGTTCTTCGTAGGTCAAGTTCTTCTTTAATCTCACCGGTTCGAGCTCTACAATCCGATCGAGGTCAGCTACATGCTTTCTTAACACCGACACATGGAAGACATTATGTACTCCTGACAAATATGGCGGTAGTGCCAAACTATAAGCCAAATCTCCCACTCGTTCAAGATTCTCAAATGGTCTGATATATCTTGGGCTTAGCTTTCCTTGAGCCCATATACGATGAATACTCTTTATCTAATTTACCTTCAAGTACACATGGTCACCGATATCAAATTCAAGAACTCGACGCTTTTGATCTGCCCAACTTTTCTGCCTATCCTCAGCCTCTTTCATCCTTTGTTGAATGACTCTAACTTTATTTGTGACATCCTGGATAAGATCCGGTCCAATAGCCATCTTTTCCACATCATTCCAAAATAGAGGCGATCTGCACCTGCTTCCATATAAAGCTTCATGTGGTGCATTTTACCGTAGGTAAATGTGCTTCCCAACTCCCCTTGAATTCTAAATAGTCCGTTCTGACTGTCCATCGGTTTGTGGATGATAAGTTGTACTGAAATGTAATTTAGTTCCCATACACCTTTGAAGACTTGTCTAGAACTTCGACATAAATAGGGGGTCTCAATCTGATACAATTCCCGCTGGAACTCCATGTAGCCTTACAATCTCCTTCACATACAACCGGATTAATTTTTCCATTGAGTAGGTCATATTGATAGGAATAAAATGTGCCGACTTGGTAAGTCGATCCACTATGACCCATATGGCATCACATCCACCTGATGTTTGGAGTATTCTACACATGAAGTCTATCGTAATTTGGTCTCATTTCCATTCTGGTATGGTCAATGGCTTCAAGAGTCCTCCCAGTCTCTGGTGTTCAATCTTTACTTGTTGGCATGTAGGGCACTTCATCATAAATTCAGCAACATCTCTTTTCATGCCATTCCACCAAAAGGGGCTTTTAAGATCTTGGTACCACCAGGGTGCATCGTGTATCCCGGGTTATATGCCTCACTCATAATCTTCTTTTTCATCTCCTTGTCATTTAACACAAATTACCTTCCTTGCATTCTCACTACATCCTCCTCATTTATCTCAAAATCTGTGTATTTTCCTCCTTGTACTTCATGTCTTACCTTTTGTATTGCTTCATCATATCATCGAGATTCTTTGATCCTATCTATCAAAGTTGGCTCCATCACTAAATTGGAAATTTCTACACTTGTCTCATAAATTCCATGCTCAATCTCTCAAATTCCTTTATAAGCTCCTTTTGGGTTGTGAGCATGGTTGTAGCCTACCTATGGTTTTTCCGACTTAAGGCATCTGCTACAACGTTCACTCTTCCAAGGCAATAGTTTGTCTCAAGATCATAATCCTTAATCAACTCCAACCATCTTCTTTGCCTCATATTCAACTCCTTTTGTGTAAATAAATACTTGAGGCACTATATCTCACATCTTTGTCCATACAAATAATTCTTCTAGAGCTTGAGGGCAAAGATAATAGCAGCTAACTCAAGATCATGAGTTGGATAGTTCTGTTCGCGCAGCCTTAACTGTCGCAAAGCGTATGTAATTACCTTCCCTTTTTGCATAAGCACGCATCCTAAGCCATTCCTTGATGCATAACTATGAATTGTATATGGCTTCTCTGGATCTGGTAAGGTCAGAATTAGGGCGGATACCAACCGCTGCTTTAATTCCTGAAAACTTTGTTCTCTCTTTTCATTCCAAACAAACTTCTCATTTTTCTGGGTCAATTAAGGTAGCTTCTTGGCGATTTTCGAGAAATCTTGCGCAAACTTCCTATAATAGCCAGCTAATCTAGGGAAACTTCTAATCTCAATTACCATCTTTGGTTGTATCCATTCCATCACAGCCTTAATCTTTTCAAGGTCTACTGATATTCCGTTCCCGAGACAACATTTCTTAGAAAGGAGATCTAATCCAACCAAAAGTCATACTTGGACAATTTGGCATATAACTTGTGCTCCCTTAATGTTTGTAACGCCATCTTCAGATGTTCTTCATGTTGCTCTCGTGTTATGGAATAGACCAAATATCGTCAATGAAGACAATCACACACTTATCTAAGAGTGGCTTATAAACTCGATTCATCAAGTCCATAAAAGCTGCTGGTGTGTTGGTCAATCCAAATGGCATAACCATGAACTCACAATGTCCATATCGAGTTCTGAAAGCGGTCTTTGACACATCTTCATGTTTTATCCTTAGTTGGTGGTATCCCGATCGCAAATCAATGCGTAAGAACACACTTGCTCCTTGTAATTGGTAAAAGCGATCGCCAATCCTTGGCAATGGATACTTGTTCTTTAAAGTGACTTTATTGAGTTCTCGGTAATCAATGCATAGCCTCATCGATCTATTGTTTTTCTTTACAAATAACACCAGAGCTCTCCAAGGCGAGACACTTGATCCAATAAATCCTTGGTTAAGCAACTTTTGTAATTGCTTTTTAAGTTCTTTGAGCTCAACGGGTGCCATTCGGTACGGTACCTTGGATATGGGTTTCGTTTTAGGCATCAGATCGATCTTGAAATCAATCTCTCTTTTTGGAGGTAATCCAGGCAATTCTTTTGAAAAAACATCGGAGAACTCATTAACGATGGTGATGTCGTCAATGTTAGGCCTTTCTTTTTCCTCTTCTATACTCCCTACATAGCCTTCAACTCCTTCCTCAACTTCCTTAATCAATTCAAACGAGATTAATTCCATTTTTTTGAAGTTGTGGATTCCCCCAAAAATGTAGCTTTCTCCCTACGTTGTCCTACGAATTCCACTTTCTTGCTCTTGCAATCTACCTTAACTTCTACCATGGACAACCAACTCATTCCAAGAATTACTTCGTACTTGCTTATTTCCATAACTATAAGGTCGGTGGTAACTTCATGGCCTTGTATCTTCATGGGACAATTCCTTATTACCTCCTTGGTAGTCACCACACTACCCGTGGGGGTTTTTATGCGAAAACTGGTTGTGGTTGAGGTGATGGGTAAACCAGTCTTCAAGGCTATACTAGCGGCGACAAAGGAATATGTTGCATCGGTGTTGAAGAGGGTATAAGCGGTTTGGTATCCTATTTGTATGGTTCTTGCGTTCAAGACGCGTATGTTACTAATCTTATCGTCTTTATCGGGTTTCCTACGCATCTATCATTTTTTAATTATACTTCATGTCTTAATACTTTATGCTCACTAGATACAAAAATAAACAAATATTTATGGATCAAAGCTAACCTATAACCAAGCCACAATCGTACTTCTCTCTATTGTCTAAGGTAGCCAATTCCACTCCTTCCTCTTCCGTATCTTCACAAAGCCATTATCCTTCCAGGTTATAGATTCTCAGCCCATGAATGGATGATGTCAGGTGATTTCCACTTCCATTCTCGCTTCTTGTAAGAGCAGGTCCTCCCGAAGATCCAATAGGTTGAACTATTATAGATTTCTTTTGAGGACACTCATTGGCAAAATGTCCAGTTTGTTTGCATACAAAACAAGTCGTAGAAGCCTTCTTTGGGCAATCTAAAATCTTATGGCTTGGGTCGCCACAGAAATAATATTTGTTCTGGAGGAAGGGGCATCTGTTCGAATAGTGTGTTCTTTGCACTTCTAACGAGTTACTGTTGCCTTAGAAACATCTTTCCGCCCACTGACATTTCCCTTAAAATGGCCAATAGGCTTAAACTTCTTAGAAGAAAAATGGGAACTTGTCCCCGGTTGGAATTTCCTCCCGAACACATGTACCTTTTTCTCAGAAGTCATAGCTTTCCTTTTCTTGGCCCCTTCGACAATTCTTGCTCTTTCTACCAATTCCCTAAAGGTACAGATGTCTAACTCTTCTAACCTCATCCTTAAATCTTCGTCCAGCCCATTTGGGAACACTTGATGTTTCAACTCTTCACTACACTTATAGGAATCAGGAGCATATTGTAGGAGTCGGCTGAACTACGTCTCGTACTGTTCTATGGATCTTCCCTTTTGAGATATGTGCAAGAAATCCACACTATACCTCACTCTTAGGCTTCCCGGGAAATAATTTTCTAAAAACTCATTTTAAAACATATCCCAGGTGATGGGTGGTGGCAATTCTTGACTCTTTGACTCCCACCAATTTCGAGCATTAAACCTCGACATGTAGGTACCATAACTTAATCGCAGATGATGGGGAACTTCATAGGCAGCAAAAGATCGCTCTATCTGTGTAAGCTAATCCTCAGCTTCATCCAGTTTTTCGAAGGCACTGTCAAAGTAACAATTACTTTTGATGAAATCTAGGAGTGAAGTCCTGTATGGTCGGGGTGGTGGCGGAGGCGGAAAAGGTGCTGTGTGCGGTTGAGCATCATGGGGTACTGATCCATGTACGGATACTTGAGGTGCTTGTTGGGTTGGTGCTTGAGCTGGTGCCGGTGGTGGCATATTCATTTGTTGTTGCTGAACTAACACATTTAGAAGTTGTGTTAATTAACCAAGCGTGGCTTGTAGATTGCCTTGCGGATTCAGGGGTAGAGCCACAGGGGGCATTTCTGGTTGGTTTGTTTCCTCATGTGGATTATTCGGTGCACGCCTTTCTCTTGGTCATTCTCTTCTAGGTTGGCTGTTTTAAATTTTTGTTACGTAAGTTTCAAATTATTAAGTCTTTTACATGTTAAGTTACGGAAATTGTGGAAATTTCGATAATTCAATCATATAAAGAAATACATCATATAGAAGAAATTTAAGTAATTAAATCAGAAATAAAATTGTTTAAACCAAATACTTCATTAAATCAAAAGCATTCAAGGGAATGAAACACATACATAGAAGAAATCAAAGCTTACAAGAGAAATTCAAAACACAACAACATCAAGCACCTTTCCAAAAACATAAATCAAACTTCTAATCGATCCTACATCCTAAGTTGATTTAGTTACAAAATTTTAGTTGGACACATGGGATTTGCTCGAGTGGATCCTTCCTTCTTTCCTTCTTTGGTCATCTATCATGGTAAAGGGGTCATGCTGCGGTGATCAGGGCTAGGAGTCATCCTTGGCCTTTTTGCTACAAATTGCCTTAGGTAACTCCGAACTATCATCCTTTTTCCTTTATTAGAGGGTCGACTCCTAAACGTGCTAGGCTCTCCTTGATCATAAGCCATTTACGGTGCATGCCCTCCATCGGGTTCTTCTATCATTACATCCTCGGTTTGATCTCTTATTAGGGGAGTGTGAGATCGGCTTCTATTCGGGATGTTCTCATCCGAGGTTGGTTCGATATGCCATCTGAAATCATGGTTGACTTCATGATGGTTGGAAACATCATCATCCCATCCGTGATTTGCTTGTGGCACTACAGGTTCAGTTCCTTAGTTCACTTCTTCTCTTTCCATTCCTTCTTCGAATCCTTCCATATCTTCTCCCCATTCGACTTGTTCATGTCTTTCCTCTTCTGGTGATGGTGGTGGAGGCGGGTCATTGGGGTATGGCAACAAATTTCGATAAACTTTGTACCAAAAGAAGTAAGACTCTTCATCTGCTTAGCCCCAATCATTGTGGTCAGCTAGCTCATCGTAGGCACAGACATACACCGGGTTGATGGAATTCCAAGTTCGAAAGTCGGGGAAGACTAGATGTCCATCGTTCCAGAGAATGAACATGGCTTCTTGGAGCATAAGAGTGGTTGTAATAGCACATGAGCCGTTCCATTCCTTATATAACCTCCATATTGGTCCAATTGGTGCGTCTTATGGCATCATATCTTAACCCATCAATCACATAATCCCATATAGTGTCACAAAGTCCTCTTCTCCACATGTTATACATTTCTTGAGTGGACCTAGGCCTTCCTACTAAGGAAAACTCCTCACATAAACTTCTTACTTTCAATCAATAGTCTATAAGAGACTCTACTCATGTTCAGATGTTGGGCCTTAGCTTTAACTTCACCAAGAGTGAGCTATAAAAAACAAGGGAGGTCAATAGTTCTTTTTAGAAAATTTTAAGCTTGTCTAACTTATTTAGATCTAGGCCTTTGTCTACTTAATTTTTAACTTATCTACCATTTTCTTTTCTAGATTCATTTCCTATCACCTTTATTTCTTTAAACTTGTTGCTCTGATACTAACTTAAATTGTCACGCCCCGAAGGGTACCCTAAACATGACAGTCCGCTACATATAATATCAAGACTAAAGAACGACTCTCTTAGTTACGAGAAAGTCTCGGTATTACATGTACGACGTCTAACACGATAATCGGAGACGCTTTCTGGAAGTATGGTCTAAGCAAGTAATATTGAACATGTGATATGATCGTACCAAACTTTAAAATTTATAAATCTAAATTAATTCCTACGATCAAATTAGGCAGTATACCTATCTATAGTAGCATAGGATTAAACGGATATCGTCTTCAGGGATCTATTAAAAAAGTACTAGAATCACCGTTTTTCTACTATTTAGTCCAATCATATGAAGAAATATCTAATCTTTAACTATTAATTATCTAAATTATTAACCCTAGAATCAATTATATTGCTTTAACAAATATATATCAATTGCAAGACATACCCTTCATCTTGATCCACCCTAAACCCTAACTTTTATAACAAAAGATTGATTAATGAAATATTTATACTTTACAATGCAGAATCACATAAATAAATCGATCACTCCCTCGAGTTAATCAATTCCTCATCTCATATGAGATAATGGAGACTTCTCCCTCACTAACTCCATAAGAGATTGCATTCAAGATCAAGATTCTTAAATAAAGATGGAATTTTTATTGCAAAAGATCAAAGCTTTCCTACTTCTAGGTAAGATATGTAATCCCTTTATTCATATAGATCTATCCTATTAGATGAAACCTCTTTCTATCTAACAAGAATCAAACATGTAATCAATCTTGTACACAAATCAATCACAAGACAATTATAACATATGAATAGATGTAAAGACATGAACTTTCATTAATTAAGAATTAATTCAAATCACATATGGGTTTAGGGTTTCACAAGACTAGGGTATAGAGATCTACTCCATAAATTTCACAATAAAAGCCATAGATTTAGAGAAGTAATCTATAAACATCATAAACAATAAACAATAAAATCCTTTTGATTGTTGTCTTGTAATCTTCAATGAATTCCTAGCAATTTTCTCTCTAAAGTTCGTGCCTTTTTCTCTCTTAAGGTTTAGAATGACAATAAGGATAATATCTGGAAAGTTAGAGCGACTATTTACATGTTTTGAACCATCATTGAAAGTACACTACCAAGTACACCACTGGGCTCGTGGTATTATACTCTGTAAAGTCATCATTTTCTTCTCGAATCATGTTCTATCCTTCAAAACTACCTTATACACTCCCAAGGCAGTAGCTAAGGCACAATTTGGAATAGTTGCTTATCATGTTTTGAAGCTCAACACTAGCATCTACATGGCCATGTTGAAGGTTGTGTACAATTGAAAATCAACCCTTTTGTATTCTTTGTCATATTTCCTCTTATTTCTGCTCAAAATCATCCTTAAACTTTTGAAATGTCTCTTCCAAATCCTGAAATCAAATATAGAGCAATTAAGTATCCTTTTCTTAACAATTTCACATAAAATCCATATAAAATCATATGCCATAAGTACTAGAATTAAGGGTCTTTTAACACTTATCAACATGCAAGAATCCAAAAATAAAGATAGTTCATAATAATAATTAGAAGTCTATTACATGAATCTTAGGGACATACTCCCGCTAAGTCTCCTAGGATTGAGATAAACTAATAGTCTTTGCAATAAGTTAACTACTACATCAAAAAATTTTAAAGAAATTCTAGTCTAATCCTTCAAATAGATTTCCTTCAAAAGCTCTCAAAAGAAAACTTACGTGGATATGAGGAGACCGCGGGTATAAGAACAAGTGTTCCTGTGAATACAAATATCTATAGGGGCGTAAGCTTTATGGGCTTAATGAGTATAATCCCAATAATCATACTTAAAACAAAATAACAACCAAGTTTATTAGACAAGCAAATAGAATACAAGAAGCACGTGAGTATACAAGACATATGATTTTCTGGGAATCATATATTGAATGAATTACATCCTTCATTTGGGGTTAGGTATTCCGACCCATTACAACCATCATTTCTTTGAAAATCATTTTTATAAATCTTTTCGCCATAAAAAATATGTAGTTATTACCGGCTCTTACTTGCCACATACATAATATACCAGTTATGCTTACCACCACTATCATACACTTGTCCAACCAATTGTACAACAGAGAATGCAATGTGACTTAACTCATGAAATGCATGCATCAATTTTTATTTAGAGCCTAGCCATTAAATTTCAATTTCTTGCAAGTGACCAACCAATTTCAGACACTTCAACATGCTAATAAACATACAATTTATTACAAAAAATTCATGGCTTGATATGCTTAATATTCTTTCAACATGTTATAAACACATGCATCTTCAATTTTATTTTTCTTAAATTTGGTGCAACTAAATTACAAGCATAAACATAAGCATAGAAAATAAGGGAAGTAGACTCACTCAGTTATGACGATACTCCCTTAGTCGAAGTAGTCCTCGGTGTAGTATACATCCTCCTCCTTGGTTCCTAAACAAAGGAAATAGCCAAAATAAGTATTCATGGGAGTTTCTATTCAAAACTTCTAACTCTATTTTTTAGTTGCAGTAAAATTCGTATAGGTGGAAATTCCAACTTAAAATGGTCATAAATTGCTCATTTTAACTAGGAATTTCGCATATAATATACCGTTTTCTATCTATTTGAAAAGAGCTATCCGTTTCTAAGGTTTTTTATCATAAAATGTCATTTGGGTCCCGAAACCGTAGGGTACAGATTCACCATGAAAATTCTAGTTTTCAAAGCTTAAATTTGTAAACTTTTCTTTATCAAAAAAAACTTGTACCAAAATATAGATATTATTATAGTTGGAAAAACCTTTAGAATATATATATATATAGACTCATATCATATGCATGAATTTAATAAAGTTGTCTCAACAATGATTTTTATAAAAGCAATGTTTTCTAAAAATTGGAAAAGCAAAATTTTGAAAATTTCCACTTAGATTGTTGGAAAAATATCTTGAATCATTTTAAGTGATTATTTTCTCCTTTTAATTATATTCCTTGGTCTTTCAAATTTCTCTAGAAATGATTTTTTTTTTTTTATGGCTTTCTAAGTTTCTTATAACTTAATTTCTAGGAGTTGAGAGGATAGTTTCTAGATACTATTTGACAGTAGTTAAAAGTTATCAAACTTTACATTTTCTTAACTTTTCCTAAAGTTTATTTCATTTAAAAAATGATTTCCTAGTTATTTACTAATTTTACTCCTTAAGAATATTTTATTCTTATAAAAGAAACATTCTTGGTGATTTTTCAAACTAGTCTATTCCTTGATATTTTAGAGTATTGGTGAAACTTTCTTAATGAAGTTTAGTAAAACTTTTGTCAATCAAGAATTTGAAATTTTAATTTTTTAAAGAAGACTTTTTCACTTTATTATTTTGTAAAGTGTATGTATGGTATATGTACTTTATGTATCATCTAAAAATTCCTATGTTCTTTGGTTACTAAAAACATATGATGAACTCCTCTAGATTTTTGAAAAAGATTTACTAAGATAAATTCCTAGGTCTTTATGGGAAAAATCATTTCTTACATGACAAAAGTTTACTTTGGAAAGAACTCTCATTTTCTCTTTTTGTTTAAGAAAATCTTGTGAGACAACATCAATATGCTCATGCATAATTATGAATATGAAAATATGAAAATATAAGAAAGATATAATAAGCAAGTTAATATATCAAGTATTGGGAATTTTAGTTTCATCAAGGTAACCCAGTCAAGTGTTGGGATAGCTTCATCAAGGCAACCTCAGACTAAAAATAGACTAGTCCCAAAAAAGAGAAAAAGAAAAAGAAAAGAAAAGGCAATAATAATAGCCAGTGTCGCACCCCAAAGGGTACCCTAAACGTAACGGTCCGTCGAATACTAAACGAGACTTAAGAATAACTACCACAGTCATTCAAAGGTCTTGTATTAGATGCAAGGCGTTCCCTTACGATAATAAAATACATATGCAATTGGAGATAGATAGTTCAACTTGATAGAATAAGCATACAAACATAAACCACAGATATCTCAGGATCAGCTACAAGGTACTAAGGGGCATTCCCCCACTACAAAAAAAGTCAAGATATTAATTTTTAATAACAATCCATGTGTTTAAGGTTTCCTATGAAAGTCTATACAATTCTAATTATAACTTACAAGGGAAACTCCTAACTTCACATTACCTAATTTGGCCAAGTTCAGGGACACAGTCATATGTACAGGAACTGCATCAGAAAGAAGCTATGGCAGTATAAGCTACACTAGCTTAGTGAGTTTCACTTCCAAAATTAAAGACTCCACCAACAATAGGGCAAGCAAGTTATATTAGACAATCATATGAAATGCACAAGCACGTGAGCATACAATACATAAGACTTTCTATGAGTCCTATGTTAAATGGATTTACGCCCTCTATTTGGGGTTAGGTGTTTCATACCATACGACCATATATTTCAATTTTTCTCATTTATATGGTGGTTGATTCAGGTGCCCACCCATTCACTGTTTATGTAGTTGATTCAAGTGCCTACTCCACTTCCATTTTAATTTAGACCATTCCATGCCAACATTCGAGTTTTCAAGCCTACTCGTTGATTATCTATTATGCCTTCTTCCCACAAAGGTACAATAACAAATGTAATGTGACTCAACATATGTTATGCATGGATAATTTAGTTATAAGATCATGGCATATAATTTAAGCGAATTATAGGAGTTCATAGATATTTCAGACACTTCAATTTTATACTAAATCATACAAATATTTATAACAATTCTTATTTCAATATTCTTAACATCAATTCAACCAAATAAAATTCATATGTGCATTCCAATTTTATCTTGTCCTAGTTCTAATGCCACTATCATTACAAGCACAATCATAAGCATATAATTTAAGAAAAGTAAACTCACTCGGCCATGGACGCCGATCTCTAATGGTAGCAATCCAGAAACAAGAATTTTCTCCCGATTCTAAGTTACCTATATGAAAGAAATACCCAAATGACTATTCCATACCATAACTGATTCCAACCTATTAAATAAAAAGTCTTAAGTTCATAACTTTCATGATAGATGGAAATTCCAACTTAAAACGGCCATAACTTGGTCATTTTAACTCGGAATTTCACAAATAAGCTATCGATTTCTATCTACTTCAAAAGATCTATCTATTTATGATGTTATTATTAAATTTTAAAAACTTTTAGATCTTGGAAAGCTCAGATCAGATCTGATCAGTAGCTAAAAATTGTATTTCCGAAATTGTTTTGTGAAAATTGCATTATTCCTACCAAGTATATTATATGTGCATGCAATATCTACAAGTTATTATCACAAATGACATGATATGAGCTATCTATATGTATTTCCCTAATGATTTTTGGTTAAAAAGAATTTTTGGAAAACTTTTACTTTGCAACAATTTCAAGAACACTGGATTGAGAAAACTAGCTTTATCTCTTTAAAAATCATCCATATTTTTACTGGGGTAAAGCCTTGATGTCCTATATACCTAATATTTTCATTATCTTAATAAAATTAATTCATTTGAAAGTTGGAAAATAGATGTTTAAATATGGGTTTTGCCTAGTGATGAATTTTACACAATTTTAGGAAATGAAAATATTGTTTGATCCATGTTTGGAAACTTTTCCTTTGTTTTAGGTTTATATTTTGGTAAAATACATTTACTCTTATCAAAATCAAGTATTTATTACATCTATTCCCTAAGGCTTCTATTTTTCTATTAAAATCCTCATTTTGGCAATTGAAAATAGGTGTTTAAATGGGGGTCATTTTTAGATCCGAATTTTGAAACTTGTTTTTGAGATTATATCTTGTGTAAAACTCATTTAATCCTTCTAAAATTAAGTCCTAATCAAACATACTTCCTAAGGCTTCCATTTCTTTAATAAAACTCTCGTTTTAGGGTGGGAAAATAGGTGTTTACTTAGCATTTCACCCTAGTTACGAATTTCAAGTTTTTTTGTTGGTGTTGAGACATAGCTCTAACTTAACTTTTGTAATCATTTTTTTGTTTTGAAAATTTCTCTTAGTAAAACTAAGCTCATCTTATAAAAATTACTCCTTTATGATACCTATCACCTAAGCCCTTCATTTTACATAAAAGATCTTCATTTTGGAGTTGGAAAATAGGTTTTCTAAATGGTTATTTCTCAAGATCCGAATTTCAAAAATCACTTTTTGATAGAAATAAAATAAATCTTGAGTTTTGGCAACACCTTTATTAAGACTATCATATTGCAAATCTTTTATGTATGTAAGATAAGTAACTATGGCATTTAAGTACTCTAAACACATAGATCTACCATATTACTCATGTTATGGATGCAAATGCAACATAAACAATATGTAGATTAGTTTAAAGAAGGAGGTTTTGTACAAAATATCTATAAGATCAACATTTAGCAATAATATAGCAAAATAATAGTAAGAAAACTTAAATATCAATATCCACAACATTGTGATGGCAATGGTCTCATGTTTAAGTATTTCCACATCCTCAGTATAAAGCTCATATGGATTTTAGTGGAATCACACATGTATGATCTTGCCATTACATGTTTTAGTATGGTAGGTTCAAGATCTATTACCTATTTAGATGTTTGGAGCAAGAAAACTTGAAGAAAAACAAGAAGTGTGTGTGCGTGTGTGTGTGAGGGAGAGGTAGCTCATGGCACAAGAGAGAAGAGAGGGAGAGAAAAAGACTTTTCTAAAAGTTAATTTTTGTGAGAAATGAGAGAAAGTGAAAAAGTGAAAGTATAAAGGTGTTTATATAGGAAATAAAATTAGGATTTGTGTAGTTAATAAAAGAAGAAAAAATAAAACAATTTGTAGGCATGTACAAGGGGGGAGGGGATTGAGAGAGAGGAGAGAGAGGGAGATGTGTTGATTTAATTTGTGTAATAACATTCAAATTTAATAAGTAATGTAAGTAGTAAAAGTTGTATTGGAAAAGAAAATGTAAGGAAGATGATGTGAGATTGTAAGAATAGGTTGTAAGGATATAAGAATAGGTATGGGTGGTTGTACTTGGTGAATAGTGTGAAAGAAATCAAAAAGTTGATTAGACAATTAAATTACTGGTAGTAATGAAAATACGATAAAAGGCTATAACTATAAATGTTGTAACTCGAAAAATTATTATAATTACATTTTTGAATTCCTTATTAAATTTCGGTTCTAACGAATCCTATATATTATTTTTCTATTTCCGTGTCCCAATGACCAGTTTTTAAGAACAGATCTTGATCGGATCCGAAACAAATGAATTGCTCAAAAATTTGATCTTTTTATGTTTTGATAAATTATTTAAGGCTATATTCTGGAGTTCACTCATTTCTATTGTTCCGGGGTTTCATTCTCGGGATTGCCGGACTTAGGATTTCCAATTCCAGCTAGTCTTAGAGTATTCTTTTAGGGTTCAATTTCTAGTTCCAATCTCCGAAACCGAATTTAAATTGCTAAGAAAACGAGGGTTTACAGCAAGTTAGAGATAGTTAGTGAGCATTAGGCTCTAAAAATATATAGATACACATATACTCAATAATATATATAGAGTTAGGTTAGATCATGATAACAACAATAATATCATTAATAATCAACATATATATAAGCATAATAACAACATAGTAAAATTAGAATTTCATGTACAAGAACAAAACATGAACATGTTGTTACTTTTACTACTCATATGAGTTTCAAAACAACACTATGGTTATGCTAGTTACATGACATGAGTAAATAAAATAGGAATAGGAGTTTTACCTAAAGTGTTTTCGTTGTGGGAAGAAGGTGGTGAATGTATGAGTATGTGGTTAGTGGTATGTGGTGGATAGTTTGTATACAGAGGGAAATTTTTTGTCAGTATTTGGTGAAAGAGAGTTTTGGTAGAGGAAATGTCACGCCCCAGAGGGTACCCTAAACGTGGCAGTCCGCCGCATGCAATATTAAAGCTAATGAATGACAACCGTAGTCATGCAGGAGCTTCGATATTATATGCAAGGCGTGCTTCCAAGATAGTAGGAGACTCATAGGGTGTTACGTTTAAATAGATAGCAAGAACAAGCATAGATAATCATAAGTTCTTCATTTCATCACACAATAGTACATCTTCTTAGGGGCATTCCCCCGTCTTAAGGTCTTTGATCGACAATGCTATTCATCAAAATAAACATATCTACTACATAAGTCTACTATAGAGATTTTTCCTAGAAGTCTATGTTCAAAACTAAAAATACATAAACTTCCTCCAAAAACTCCTAGGAGCGTATACACGTACCTGGCATACGGGGCTCCTCGGGGCCAACCAAAGATAATCATACTGTAATAGAAAACTATAAGGGTATAAGCATGACTAGCTTAGTGAGATAATTCCAACTATAAGACATTTCCCAAAAATTCAGCCAACAGTTTTAATCAAAACATATGAAAATGCATCATCCATATGAACATGTAAGATACACATGATTAACCGGAAATCAAGTGTAGCATGGATTTAACGCCCTCCATGACAAGAGTTGGGTGGTTACAGGCCCATACGACCATCAATATTAGCAGATTTACCGGCTCCTGCTTGCCCTGTAGACTTTCCGGCTCCTACTAGCCATCACGTAGACTTACCGGCTCCTACCAGCCACCACTACTCTTTCCTCGTTTCCCCACACGAAGAAAAGTAGTGAACAAATGTAATTCATGTATATGATATGCATGAGTAATTTCAAGTTATCATTTGGCCATATAAGTTGAATTCATATTAAAAGTGATCAACCATAATTTCATCATATCAATACATAAATCACACTTTATTTAACACTTCGTATTTCGATATTCTTAACCTTCGTTCAACAATTATTTCATAACAAAGGTTCATTTATATTTTTCCTAGCTTTCTAATGCTACTAACTACAAGCACAAACAAGGAAATGAACTTAGGAAAAGAATTAACTCACTCCATATCGGTGGATCTAATCGTAGTAGTCCTCCGGATAGATGATCTCGGGTCCCTCGTCACCTAGACAAGATGAAATACCTAAAATAAGTCTCTCATAAGACTTCTATTCTTGAAGATTCTAATCTTTTCTTAAAATCGCGGTAAAATCGTATAAGGGGAAATTCCAACTTAAAATGGTCATAACTTACTCATTTTAGCTCGGAATTTCGCGTATAATATACCGTTTTCTACCTACTCGAAAAGATCTACGCATTTCTAAATTTATTTTCATGAAATTAGGTCGTTTGGGTTCCGAAAAGACAGCGGCCAGATTTTCCACGAATTTTGAAATTACTTGTTTTCCTTCTTGTAAACAAGGTTCATTTGAATATTTTGTAAACTTTTTGAAAGGTATATACATATATGTAATGACTCATAACAAATGTATGAAGTAAATGAAGGTGTCTCAACTTTTTAAAAAGTAAGGTTTAAAAGATTTTGAACTTGAGTTTCTATTAATTATTTATTCTATTTTTAGGTCTGAGTTTGAGTTTTTGAGATGAATATTCTTTTTCTAAATGTAACTCTTGTAGTTTCTTTAAATTCTCAAGGTGTGATTTTTTTTTTTAATTATTTAAAACTTGGTTTTTAAAGGGTAATACAAGGACATTTGTAAGGAATATTTTGAGGAAAATAAGTCCATAAAACTTTTTGTTTATCAAAATCTTTTCCAATAAAAATCTATTTCCTACATTTATGTAAAAGAAACATTTCTTGAAAATCTTGTTGAGACAAAAGCATTAAGTTCATGCATGAATATGAATCATAAGCTATGAATATGAAAGGAACATTAACTTATAGGAAAAGCATGGAAAGAAATATCAAGTATTGGGACCTTAGCTTCAAGGTACCCCGGGACTAAGAAAAGACTAGTCCTTAAAAAGAAAAAAAAAGGATTATTTTGACTTGATGAGGACAAGTCTAAGACTAGAATGACTAGTCTTAAAAACAACTTTGAAATAAATAAATTACGTGAAAGATAAATAAATTGCAAGACAATGAGCTTATATGCTCTAAATAATAGATATATAGATATGTTAGATAGTAAAGAATATAAAGGAAACATAAGTAAACATAGAGGAATTATGATTATGAACAAAAACAAAGCATGAACCTAATGTTGCTTTCTTAACCTTCATGGTTTTAGAAAACACACACTAAGCTCATACTAAGTAGATGAACATGAAGAATTCTTGAGAAAATCTTACCTAAAAGAAGCTAAACTAAGAGAACTTCTTGAAAGAACTCTTGAGAGAATTTGGAGAGAAATTTTAGTATAGTAACTTTAGAGATGAAGAAGTATGAAAGAAGTGAAGGTATGATGGGGTATTTATAGGAAAATGTGGGAGATAAATTGTGTTGTTTAAATAATTGGAAATTAAAATAAATTGGGCATGGGGAGAGGGAGGCCGGCGCCACTTTGATGTATGGGGAGGAGAGAAAATAAAAATTTTGTTATTTTGTTAATTAAAAGTAAGAAATGAAAGATGTGAAGTTGTATTGGAAATGAAAATGTGTAAGAAGTAGGTGTAAGGTTTGTAAGAATAGGTTGTAAGAAAAAGTAGATATAGATGAATAGTGAGGAATAGTAGAGAATAGTGTAATGAAAAGTAAACATGACAATTTAATGCCGGTAGTAAGAAAATACGTATATAAAGGCGATATCTGATATTTTTAGCTACCGAAAAATTACGAAATTGATATTTTTGGAAATCTTATATTTTTACGAGTCTAACGGTATATTCGGAATAATTTTCCTATTCCGGGCTTCCGGACACGTTTTTCAAGAATCATGTCCGATCGGGTTCAAAGGACACTTAAAATTCTTCAATCTGATATCTTTACGCAACCTATGACTATTACGAATTATTAGGGCAAACTTTTCCAACTTCGTGTTCTAGGGCTAGAGAAAACGGTAATGCCGGAGTTTAAGCGGTCACGATATACTAGGGTTTTGGTTGACTTAAGAGTCCGTTTGACTTTCGATTAGGGTTTGGGTCTCAAATTTGGAACCGAAAATTCGGGAACTTACAGGAAAATTTTATGGATAGAATTGTGAAGTGCATTTGAGAGAGTTTTATTATGTGTAAAGATGGTGTGAAAGAAGTGGAGAGAGATGGATATTTATAGTTGAAGATGGAGGGAAATTAGATGTAATAAAATGAATTGAAAAAGAAATCAAATTGATGGAGGAAGAGAAAGGGGGCGCTGGCCACTTGAGAGAGGAGAGAGAGAGAGAATTATTTTTGTTGTTTTGTAACAAAAAATAATAAGGATGTGAAGTATGATTGATGTAAAGGTGTATTGGAAATGAAAAAAGTAGAAAAATAGGTATATAAGTAGTAAGAATAAATTACAAGGTAAAGTAGAAATAGATGAATAGTAATGAATAGTAGTATAAGACAATGAATAGTAAATAAGACTAATAATATACTAGTAGTAAAGAAAATACGTGTATAAATGCAATATCTGTTATTTTTAGTTACCGATAAATTATGAAACTGATATTTTGGAATCCTTGTATTATTTCGTTCCTAACGGTGTTATCAAAATATTTTTACTATTCCGTGCCTTAGGACACGCTTTTCAAGAGCAGATCCCGTTCGGATCCGAAAGACACTAAAATTTCACAAATATGATATTTTTACGCTTCCTTATATAATTACGAACTATTATCGCCAATTATTTCAACTCCGTTATCTAAGGCTAAAGAATACGAGAATGCCGGATCTCAATTCTAGGTTTGTTCTAGTTTTTTGTTGACCTTTAGGGTTTCCGGTTGACTTTTAATTCTAAGATTAAGCTTAAAATTAACCAAAATTTCCAAGGGTTTATGCTTTGCCTGTATACAGGTACAAGACCATGAGCACAACCATGTACTTTGCCCGTGCTCTGTGTGTTTCACTAAGTTTCTCATTTCTTCTATTGAAAACTATGAAAGTTTAATGGAAATATTTTGATAGGTTTAAAGTGTACATTAAGCTTTTGAACATGACTCTCGTAGTGGACTCTAGTTTTCAAACCAAATCTAGTACCCAAGTACATGTATTATCTTGTTTGATGTTTATATTTGTTTATATAGTCTAATAACTTGACTAATCATATATTTGACCTTAAACTTGCATGTTACATGAGCTTGGCTGTGGTTGGTGGACCAGGAGTACTAGTGATGTCAATAAGGTACCTTAATGATCCTTGTGTGACACTGTCCCTAGTGAAATTGCATCCAAAGATAATTATACGTAGATTTAGGGACTACTAGAATCATGGATTTTTAGACTCTTAGACTCATGGGTTCTTGGATTCTTGGATGTTTGGAAGTACCTGACATCATATATATGCATTATATATAAATGTGTTGCTAGGATATCGAATTATCGCCATGTAAATTGCTAGACTTAAAGTAAAGATAATAAATGGATTGTTTGGTACATTAGTATTAGGATTGTACATGACTTATTCGTGTATGCTCATACATTTGTGCTTGTGGTAGTACCGTACTGCGTCTTGGTTCGTTTTTTTCTTTTTTAGGTACAGGTGATGAACTTGTAGACCATTATATCGCTAGGTGCTTATAGTTAGCGGGTTGCGAATATCATTAGCAGTCAAAACCCTCTAGATGAGGAATAGAAACATGTGGAGATTAATGAAAAAGCAGAGTAATTGGTTTGACGGATGCTAAGTGCCTAGTGTTTACTATAGAATATCTCCTTGTAATAACTTAAAACTTTTGTAGTGTTGGTTTAATGAATATGAGTTAAACTCATAAAGGTCATAAGAGGATATTTATGTGGTTGTTTGTGTTTACAAGTATGTAAACCAGTAGTATTCAAAATCATTAATATATGAGAGATTTTTTAGTATTTGTGTTGTTTATTGTGGATATTAGTAGGTTTTGAGTCTTAAAACGTCTACACTTAGGGGTGGAGACGTGACAAGTGGTAAATGACCCTATATTTCGAGCATTACAATCCTATCAATACATCTTCTTTATAATCTAAAGCCTAATTATTTGGTTCTTTATATCAATACATGTAAACCAGTAGATGAAAATTTTTATTTTTGCTATGATCTCGCTACATTAGCTTCGATCCTAAATATTTTGAATTTAATAGATATTGCTGAGCCTCTCTTTTTTATAAATTTTGCCATGGGTTAGAATTGAGGCTCATAATTTGATGTCAAGATTAAGTTTTAGGTTGAGGCAAAATTCTAACAGCTTGTTCAGTTCGCTAAATAGAATAAGAGGGGAATGGAATTCCAATTCAAAGTGAATGTAATAAGGTTTTAATAGCTATTACTATGTTCATTTGGTATAAAAAGTAAAACAAGTAATTATTGAAGTGAAAGGAAAAATATCAATAATGCCCCCTATATTTATTACAAAAAGAAGATAATTGTATAAGTGACATTTTTAAGATAGGGTACTTATGACAAAGTTGAAAAATGGCAATTCCTAAGAGTGGGGACATGAATTGATACTCATCATTTTATATAATAGTAATTAATTATCAATTGCCATTCCCCTCAAGTGAACACCGTAATAGCAACTTTACGA
This sequence comes from Combretum micranthum, assembly GCA_024138025.1. NCBI lineage: Eukaryota > Viridiplantae > Streptophyta > Magnoliopsida > Myrtales > Combretaceae > Combretum > Combretum micranthum. Next base: position 161,636 of record JAMXBD010002132.1, on the reverse strand, counting down.
CCAACAAAGAGGGAATGAATGGCTATTCATATTAAGCGAATGGGTTGTAAGTGTTTGATTGTACTATAAGAATTACTAGTTAAGGATTTCCATGATGTTAAAAAAAAGGTTTTTTTTTTCTTTCTTTCTTTAAAAAAAATTATAGGGATACTATGACTTTAAATCGGTTCATCTCTTCTATTGTGTAGCTGTAAGTGGCTTCTTATTAGAAAATACTTGTCAGAGAGACCTAAGCTAGGATTGTATTTATGGAAAAACCACATGGGAGAGAGAATGAACTTTTACTATCAATTTTAAATAGATCATTAAAGATACCAGCATTATAAAAAGCAGATGTATATTATTAAAAAGATGTACAAATAGAAGATGTCTTTTATACATCATCAATGTAATGTGTACCATGTTAGTAGCATCTTCTCTATTTTATGTAACTTTTAATATGGTTGTCCCCTCATTATGTGATTGAATTATCCTTATTTATATATATTTTTGAACCCAAAAGCTCATCTTTGTATGTAATTTTTCTTATGTTTACAATAGAGTAGAATGTGGGTCAATTGCTACACAAAAGAATAGTGCAAATAAGCTTGTTACAAGAGTGCTAAAATATAAGTTAATTTTATATAATTTTGCTCTAGTCTTTTATAATGTATAATTAAATATATTGCAAATAGAAAATTTTAGGTAAAATTAGAAATAACTCTCTAAAATTTGATTTAGAGTGGATACATCCTTTAACTTTCAAAGGTTGCAGATAATTCTTAAAATTTTGATAAATTGATAATACAAGGAACATTCAATTTTTTAACTCGATAAAAAAGGTTGAAGAACATGCCTATAGTAGCTATACAAAAGAAATTACCAAAACATAGGTTATTGAAAAAAACATACAAAAATCCATCACAAAATCACATTTTACAATTGTGATTTTTCTATTCCAAACAAGTTTCATGTATAAATCACAATTTAAAGATTTTGTATAGTACTTTTATCGCACCTTCTTATTGTGATTTATCTCTATCCATAATCCATCCTCTGATTTTAAAGAAGAGAGAGAAGGGAGTAGAGACAAAGAGACGATACGTGTTGTAAAAATTCGTATGAATTGAGTGCAGAGAGACAAGTGGGTATATATAGAGAGAGAAAGTAGGATGGTATTGTAAAGCTTCGAAATTTGAGAGGTCTTACCACTTAATAGATGAGATGCAATTGAGTAGAGAGAGAGATGATAGCTTGAACCACTATGATAAAGCACGAGAGAGGTTAAACCATTATGATGAAGCACAAGAAGTTAAACGAGCAAGAGGGAAGAAAGAGAAAGAGAAAGAGAAAAGAGAGAAAGAGAGCAATGGAGTAGGTTAGAATAAGAGGAAGGAGAGATAGAGAGAGGAATCTTGTGGATAGTGGATATAGTGTATATCTCGCAAGTTTGCTATTTGTACAATAGCTTTCTCATTTATCACTTGAATAAGTTGCTAGATGCACTCGTACAGAAGTTCCATTTTAAAGATTTTAATACTATATTTTAGTTAATAATTTTAATTAGATCTTCTGGCAAACAAAAAAAAAAGATCTTATTTAAATTTTTTTATAAAAGGGGTTGTAGAAGGAAAATAATATCTTATAAAAAACAAATTAAAAACAAAGTTTAGTTGTGCTAAAGTACATTTAAATAATTTTAGGATTTTTTCACCCATGTTAAAGTTTAAGAAAAAGGAAATTAATATTATTAATTAAAAAATTACAAAAATACCATTGGGATGAAAATAATCTAAATTTTAAGTAAGTTGAGTTTTTCTCTTAAAGAGACAAGCTTAATAGTTTTTTGTATGCCTCGTCTGTTGAATAGACAACTTTCTTGCTAGCCAAAAATGAAAAAAAAAAATAAAAAGAAGGATGACTCTCTTTTACTTCTAACACTCTTCAAGATCACAACTAAAATTGAAAACACTTTTTTCTTGAAAAACCCCATTAGCCATGTTCTTTTTCTCATAATTCCAGCTTTCTTTGTGGATCTTCATCATCATTGGAAATGGTGGATTTTGGGGTGATGGATGAAGTAGTATTGGAGGATTAAGAAGATAGATTTTTTTTGGTGGGTGGGGGGGGGGGGGGGGGGGGGGGGGGGGTGTGGTGGGTGGGTAGGGAGCGGTGTTTGATGTATAACAATTGTTGAAGTCTGTTTGGCATTAGATAGATGAGGAGGAGGAGGAGGCCATGCTAAGTCCCTTTAGCATGAACGAAGCGCACATGGAATATTTAAAAGAAAAGGAACAAAACTTCATTAGTAGGAAATGTAACTCAAGAAAACAAACTTCACTAAACTTGTGGCCAAGTAAAATTTTTTGTCCATAAAGAGAGACTAGAGAGAGAACGAGAGTCATCATTTTTTTATTTATTTCCTTATTTTTTTGGCTAGCAAGAAAGTTGTTTGTTTAAAAAACAAGATTTATATAAATTTTAAGCTTGTTTCTTGAAGAAACGAGATCAGTCATTTTATGACTTCGTCTTGACCTCATCTGTTCAAGAGACAGGTTCAATATATTTAAAATTGGGATTATTTTTGTCCCAGTGGCATTTTTGTTATATTTTTTTAAATTAGCAATATTAAATTCCTTTTCCCTAAAAGTTTATGTGATTTATTTTTTAACTTAGAAGAGTTATTTACCTCGGAGTTATTTATAATGCTTAAAATTTCAAGATGTACTCATACGAAAATCAAAATTTAGAAATTATTTGCAATATTTCCAAAATTTTATTTATTCTTTCCCCTGGGAAATAGCTATTCTATAAGTGTTACTCTATTCTTCCATCTAAACATGATGTGAGCATCTCCCATGAGAAGAACGTTTTATTTAGACCATCTTTATGAATAAATTAATTAGAAATGAACTTAATATGCTACGTCACAATCTTAAGTAACTCTCTATACTAAGGAACTCTTCACACTATGGAACTCTCCACTTTATTCATGGGTTACATTGGAAAGATACTTAACAATTTTTTTTAAATTTTTACGGGTCCCACATTATATAAATTGCACAAAGTTAACATCAAAAGAACCAAAAAAAAAAAAAAATGCTTTTGGGTTGCTTGGCAGAGTAACCACTAAAGCTAAACAACCCCTTTATCAGCTAAGCAACTCATAAAGAAGTTACTTAGCTTAAGTTCCCATGCCAAGCAACCTAGATAAAGTTGCTCTTAAAAAAACAATTACCGGTTTAGTGTGGCTTAATTATAGGCATGGTTTATCCTTGTTCTTAATGGTTAATTAAGTCCAATTTATGATTTATTGACATAATTTATAATGGAATTGGTATTGAGTTTGGTTATATATTTATTTCAAGTTAAATTAGAGCATAATGGAGATGTCAAGAGGAATTTGAGGAGAGTTTTATCAAGAATGAAGCAAAGGAGCAAAAAGTAGGATGAAAGATGCAAGTCATGGCCGTGATTCCATGTAAAGGAAGAAAATCTCAAAGTCAGTATCTATTAAAGGGATGATCACTGGAATGATTTGTGAAAAATTCAACTCCAGAGGCTTCTAAGGGTAAGTTCATGGGCGTGACTTGTGAAAATCCAACTCTAGAAGCTTCTAAGAGCAAGTTTATGGGCATGATTCCTAAAGAATTCAAGATGAATGGCTACCAAGGTCAAAATCATGAGAATGATTCACAAATTTCAATTGACCAGATTCTATCAAAGGCAAAGTTAAGGGCATGATTCTCAGCATGACTCGAAAATGCACTCTTCCAACTTTTCCCTAAATAGTAAAATTACTAGGTTTTACATGTGAATAGATGTATATTTTCATTTGTAACCTTGAAGGAAGTGTCTTGGGGTATGAAAGAGAACATACCCATTCAATAAAGAACATCGAGAGATTTTTCCATCAATCCATTCCTTCCTTGTAACCATTAGTGTAGGAATAATGTAGATATCTTCTCTTCCTTACAAGGAGAGTGAGTGTGTGTATGTGTGAGTTTGTTTATGAGTCTTTGTGAGTGTGTGTGTGTCTGTAGTTTGTTTGTTGTTTCTTGAAGAACTTGAGAAAGTAAAAGGAATCATGTTGTTCGTATGTTGTGTGCAAGACTCCCAATTTTCAAATCCAATAAAGGGGTTTTATTTTATGTACTTTTCTCTATTTTATCTTGTCTATGTTTTTATTATCGTTAATCTTATTTATTTCTTATTTTATCACTGTGTATGAGTAGAGAATAGGGTTTGTTCATTGAATTAACATGAATGGTTCTTGAATACATAATTTCTTTAGTTGTTAATTAGTTCGGTAAGTTGAATTGAATGAATCTAGGAATTAGTGTATGCACAACATAGTTCTTAGTTAGATATCTTTGGAATAAATCGAGAGATGGTTCCATTGAATAGATCTAATTTACTAATGAATCGCTCATAGTGATAGAGATATCATGGTGAGATTTTCTGCATTTTTCCTAAGGAAGATAGTATAACATAGTCCTTAATGCAATCATTAAATGGTTGTTAAATTTGGAAGAGATTCTAATTAGACACATTTTTGGTTAGGTATGAATGATTATGAGAAGAACATTCATATAGATAATGAATTCTTGTAGATAATTAATTATTAGAAATGTCATGGTTGAAATTCATGCTAAGGAGATGAATAAATTTCATTGTTAATGTTTTGTCATGTTTTTGTGTTGTGTCAAGTAGTATAACAAGTATAATTCTAGTATTAGATTAGTAGTAATAATTCAACAATTCTTTTAATCAATCTACTAGATAATAGGAGGATTAAAGAGTACTGGTGCTTGAAAACGTTCCTAGTGGAGATGATCCTATACTCATCCATAATAATTAACAATAAGTACACTTGCCTATTGAACCGAGTAAAAGATAAAATATAGGTTTAGAAATTATAAGACTCGGTAGGTCTTTTTAGAGGCAATCACTTAAAAAAAAATATGGGAAGGTAGTTTAGAAGAATATGGGAAGATGTGAAGGGTTCTTTAGCATTTGTATTGTCCATCTTCGTTTTGACTTATGAGAAAAAAGTAAAAAGAAAAAGAAAAATGTTAAATTTGATATTTTAATTTTAACATTATCAATTTAATACTTAATTAAATCTTTTATAATTATTTTTATTAACAGTAATATTGTTTGCTTTGTTTTTTTATGTGAAAATACTAGTTTGTTAGTGCTAAATAGTGTTAAGGGAAATAATAAAAATTCGATGATAGATTGCTCTATTATATTAGAAAAGGGTTAATGTAAAAAATGGAACTTGAATTTTCGCAAAAAACTCGATCAGATACCTAAAGTTTGATTTTGAATAATTTGATATCTAAATCAAGTTTTCATGTACATTTTATCTACCAAATGTTTGGTTTTGAATAATTTGGTACATGAAGTAAGTTTTTACGTATATTTTTCTTACCTAAAATAAGTTTAATTAGGTAGAAAAAATGTATGTGAAAACTTGTTCTACGTATTAAATTATTTAAAACTAAACTTCAGATAGCTGATTGGATTTTTTACAAAAGTTCAAGTATTATTTTTTATATTATTCCTATTAGCAAACAAAATAAATAATATTAAAAAATAGTGAAAAATAGACACAACTATTTTAATTAAGTATTAAATTATTAATTTCAAAATTCATATATTAAATTAAATTATTACATAATGTTTAAATATCAAGTTTTGAAGTTAAAAAAAAAAAAAAAAAATCTTTGCCGACTATTTTGAACGGAAGCGACTTGGCTGATATCATCAAGCACCATAATTTTTGTCAGATTACTTTGGGACCCGGTTTCAAATCAGGGTCAAAAATTTCCTTGCAGATTTGTTAAATGGGAACATCAATATGCAAATCCACTTTTACCATGAAGATCTTGTGTTAGTATTAGAAAATAAGTTAATTTTAACTTAAGAAAATGCTTCAATTTTCCACAGCACAGGAATGATGGCAAAAAAATAAAATAAATAAGAAATACATTTTTCGTCCTTTAAAATAATGTCTTAGGGTTTTGCCCAAGAATAATAAGGAGATTAAATATCAAAATATATAAACTTTATATAAAAATTTAATTTTTTACATAAAATTTAAAGTGTTAAATTTAGTATCAAATCAATTTTTTTATAGTTACTTTTATTACCTTTATAACACCTTTTACTCTTTTTTCTTTTTTTGTCCCAACCTTTTACTCCATTTACTAAGGTGAAAAATATATCATATCATTGAATCTTTATTACTTCACCTAATATCATTTAATATTGATGGGCTACTCTTCCACTTCTAAGAAAATAGCTATGAAAAATTTTAGGTATTAAATTGATCATTCCAAAGTTTAGATATCCAATTAAATTTATATACAAAATTCATATACCAAAATTAACTTTTTTTTCGCTAATAATAATAACAACCTCAGGTTGAAAAGGTTCATCGTTTAGATATCACAACTCTCACATGCTTCCAATCAAGCAAGCCTAATTAAGTCTTTTTCTTCTTTTCCCTCTGTTGGAAAAAAAATTAAAAAAAAAAATAATTCAAGCAAGCAACCAATGATATGAAGGATAAGTAAACCGAAAGTACTTTGTGCTCTGCATAAAAATTTAATTAAATTCTTCATATTTTTAATGAATAATTGAGTTATTATTTATACCAATATTTGATAAAATTCAATATATTTTAAGTAAATTATTTAAGCTTTATGCTAGAATTTTTTAAGACCAAATAAACCATTCTATTAGTATCTCCCATAAGTTGTACATATAGTTATGATAATACTAACATAGAGAATTAAATTGTCAAGACTCTTATAACTTTGTGACATAAATGTTGATGTTCAAATTATTTTTCTTCACTATACTCATGAAAAAAGAACATAGATAACTTGATTGAATTTCAAACTTAAAAATAGAATACTAACACAAATCTAAACAAATTTTAGGCACTTTATAACCCCATTACTTGCATAGGCAAAAAGCTTATGAGCTTATGTATCTACATGAGTTGGTCAAGGTGGAATACTTACTCCTGCACCTGTACCTGTGGTGCATACAATTCAAAATCTTAAATGGAAAAACCCTTTTTCCCGTGAGTTGATACACTGTAGAGTAAGGGATTGGTCTGAGCTGAAGCAATCGCATTTCAGTGGCAGACACATCAATTTCATGGCAAGAGAATTAACTTTGCTGACTAAACACTAAAAAAATGCATTAATGTAGGACAATTTTCTGATGATTTCATCAATACTGTTATTATCCTATGCATAAGCTGATGAAGCTCCTCAAATTCTATGGCAATAGACAAAAATTTAAGATTTCCCTGGTAGGAAACAGAAATAGCCAGCCGTGCTGATTGAAGATGATTAATTCCTGCATAGCCAAGCCCTTATCTATAAGAATGATGCTTATAGCCTTTCCACCAATGTTTGTGCAAGATTTCTAGATAGACATCAAAAAGGAAAACATTTATTCCTCAATAACATGGCATGCCTCATAACAGAGTTCTATTTGATTTTCTTTATTTATTTATTTTCCTTTTGGCTTCCAACAAGATAAAGCAACCAAGATATCTCAGGGGAAAAAAAAAAAACAAACAAAATCAATACATTCAAGCTAAATTATGATTTTGCTCTAACAAAGGAAAAAAAAAAATCAAAATGCTAGGTCAGAAAATTACAAGAGGAGCAGTAAACAACTACTAATGGTCTATAAGATTTAATCAATTTGTAACACAAAGAAATATAAACTGGTCCCTTTCTTTTTTGGTGCACTCATTCCTCATAATTTCAGATTTATCAACCTGAATAATTGAGGGATCTAAATTAGGAAAAAAAGGAAAAAAAAATGTAATAGTGCTACCAGATTTGATGTTTTTTCCATAGGTTACTAATTTAACTACCATATTCTATTCAATGATTCTATTGTATACATAAAATGACAAGAGATCTGCATGAGTCTACACATCTTTCAGGAATAGGCAATTAAATATTTCAAATCACCATCTATTGAACTGAAAAAATTCAATGTACCTTAGCTCCCTATTCTTAACACTATCTTCACTTTGACTTGGCATGGTAGTTAGGAAGAGGAACTTTATCCGACTCAATGAGCTTGATGTCATGTTGAAGAATTTCATAATGTTTCTTCACTTCCTCCACAGAAACATCACCTACAGCTTTAGCAATATTTTCCCAACGATCAAGAGTATCCTGGTCATACATTGCTAGAGCAATTTCAAACAATTTGTTTTGCTTCGCCGTCCAATTTGAATTGGACTTGGTTGAGGAAACTGAGCTGGATGCCATTAACCTTGTTCAGATTAGCAGAATTGAAGAGAAAGGTAAATCAACTTTGATAAAAGAAGTTATGATGCTAAAAAAATTATCAAGAAACTGCATAAAGAAGAGCAGATAAATCTAAACGAAAGCCAGTCCAAAGAAAGACAAAGACGCAAGCAGTTGATTCAGGTCAAGACTAATCTTTAAAAAAATAGCTAGAGTGGAAATACTGTTCATACAAAGGACAGTACAAGTGGATGAATAAAACTGTGCTTAACAGCTATTATAGTATGTTTTCAGCGATAGGAAACATACAACTGAAGACAGTATTTTAGAGTACCAAGATTTTCAAGGACAGTTTCCAGGTCTTTTTAAATGTAAACATGTATTTAAAGCACGGTGTCATGATAAATTTATAATATATTAGCATGTGGGCTTAAATGAGCAGAAAGTTGTTTACAAAAACATTATTGGAAGCAACAATCCCCACTAACCTGCCATAATTATATTCTAAGTTGGTTCCAATCTAGTAAACTCAATGCCTTGTAAATTGCACTCTCAAAGGTTTTCACTTTTCTGGTCTCTGTCTCCTAGGTACTTTTGAAGATATGAAACACCAGAAAGTCACTGTTAAACCAATAAACTAAAAGCTAAATAACTTGTAAAATTTTTCAGCAGCAGGGTGTAAACGCCTAGGCGGTATTAAAATGTGGTCAATCCACTTGGATCAACAGGGAAGTACAGTTAAATTTCCAATGAATATAAAACTAGACCGTAGAGGCCGAAACAATGCAACTTGCTCTGTCCAACCGAATCCCAGCCGACTTGGCCATATGAAAAGGAAAAAGAAAAGAAAAGAAAAGGAAAAAAAAAAAAGGTGTTAGGATGACGACAAAAGACCGAGGTTATTTGATGCCCCTAAGAAACTTGTAAACGTAACGCGGCATTTGGTCAAGTTTGTTTAAATGGAAGGGCAAAAGGCAACATGTGAATTACCTGGTATTGGGTTTTAAAATTAAAACAATAGACCAGCTAGGGAGCAGAACCAGGAGGCACGCCGAACTGATTCTTTTGTTCGATGAGAAAACTACAGATGCATCAGATCTTGTCCAATTGAGGAATAAAACCAGGTTTTCCATAAGTTCAGGTTTTTTCAACTAGTAGCTAGTTCCATTTGCAAGTGGTGCTTCAGTTGCCATAAGCAGTCATGTTCAACTCTGTCCATGAACCATATAACCTAGTAGACCTACGTATGCCTACTTTACAAGCTAAAAGGTTGAAAATTCTAACCATGATCAAACCTCTTGTATTTTTTCACACTTACTTTTTTAATAATCAATTTAATTTTAGTATTAACAACGGTATGAATGGGATCATAGAATAACCCTCAAATGGTATGCATTGGCTGCTTTTGATTTTTATAGTATTAAATAAGCTGGTAAGAGAGGCTCACAGGACCATAGGATGTTTATATTCTATGCGACCTACACTTGATCAGAGGCGGTTGCTTGTGGCAGAATTATGATGATAGCCATTTAGATTTCAAGTATGCTAGTTTCAAGAGAAATCCAGAAACAGTCTTGCCAGAGATGGACCTTCAGCACATGATAAATCCTTCTTTTTCATGTACAAAGTTAACCCTGATGCAACATAAATTATAAGGAAACTCAAATCCAAAATGGCCAAGATAATAAATCGCAAATTCTCTTGACATCCAAAATGGCCATCAACTGGACGAGCATGACCAAATATAGAGATTCAAAATGATTAATTCCCCATGCAGACTAGAATAGCTGAGAAAAGCCTTACATCATCACTGCAAACTTCTTCCTCTCTCTCTCTCCTCAGTTCTCATTATCCCACTTTTGAAGGGAAGTTCATTTGTTTCCTTCCTTTTGTTTTTTGGTCAGATAAAACTAAATAGGGAGTTAACATGATGTGTAATGTTACCCTCATGCCTTTTCATAGAGGTGGTTCGTATCAATGTATCACTGAAAACAATAAATTATGCTCAATATGGTCCAAATTCTATACATAATCCTAATGTCATTTTAATGCCAAAATTTCCATGGTGGCAAAGAACATCTTTCACAGGCCACCTGGGAATGTGAATGCTGAAAGCTGACAACTCCCTTTTCGAAGGAGACAACAAAGGCACTGCCCTCATAATTGCTTTTGGGCACTCAACTTTGAAAAGCAGGGTCCAACCCAAAGAAAGATGTCGAATATGAACAAATAATGGATTTCAACTGTTAACAAGTCTGAGAAGAGCCGATCCTGGAGAATAGCTAACCATGTAATGCAAAGAAAATCAGCACCATGATTTGCATATCATGCAGACGGGTTAAGTTTTTTAACGGTATCTGAACTTTTTTGATATAATAGTATTATATCTAAACAAAATTTTTACTCATAAAAATATTTAAACTTTTTAAATATTACACCCATGGTAACTTTAGTCAAAATCCAACCAATTTTTCAACAAGATATTGACATGACAAGAAACATCTACTAAAGAATAATTTCTCTCTCTCAGTAGCATATTTATTTTTGTTTCTTTCTTTTTTTTTTATCATCATCTCTCTCTTTCTCCCCTCTCTCTTCCCTTTCTCTCTCTCTACTATGGCACCTTCTTCTTCTTCTTCTTCTTCTTCACACAATAAAATAAATAAATAAAACAATTAAAAATAACCTAAAATCCACATTCTTAAAAAAAAAAAAACCTAACTTGGCTTTTTTTTTTTTCCTACTTCCCTCCCTCTCTCTCTACTACTACTACTACTACTACTACTACACTTCTTCTTCTTCTTATTCTATGCAAAAACCGGAAGATTTGATGGTTCATTACCCCAATCAACCAATAATTAAAAATAAGAAAAATAAAAAGAAAAAAAAAATTGCTATTGAACTTAGCAAAAAAAAAAAAAAAAAATCTCATAACACAATCATGTATTAAGAATTAGATATTAAATTGATATATATCGAATTTAATTTTAATGCAAATTTCAGAACCAAATTTACATTTACCAAGCAGTAAGAGCATGGGAAGAGTATAGTAATAGTTTGCTTGATGGGAAAAGAAACACAGTACTTTAAGTGGGAAGACCTCAAACATGATACTAAAAACAATAAGTCGTTTTGCTTCCACTTGCTTCCATTTCATTCCCCTTCTTAGCAAAATGCAGAGGATTCCACTTCTTGGCCAAAGCTCCATTCTTGTCATTACACCAACAAATTCTTCAATGTATATTCTTTAGATTGATTGAAAAGATAGCACCTTTCCATTTTAGTTTCTTTGTGGCGAATTAAGGGATAAAGCCTACCGAGGCATATGAACTTTTAAAAATGTTCATTTTAGTACCCTATTTTACATATTTCTATTTAAGAACTTTTATTGTCTGTCATGGTTGTTTCTTTATGAGCTTGCGCATTAAATTGATTTGACCAATTGACATTGAAGAAACAAAAAAAAATCAAAAGAGAAATACACTTCTCCCATTCCACTGTCTTGGCGCCTTAAATGAGTGACCAGCATCCAGCGAACCATCTCTACCCAAATACAAATAAAAGAAACACAAAAACCCTAATTCCCAAATACAAATCACACTGCACATCCTAATATTGAAACTTTGAATATTATTGTCTCAACCAACAAAAGCACACACAATGGCAAGGAAAAATGTAGCTGAAGCCTCATCATCATTGCATACTCCTATTGCCCATTCCACAACAACATCAGGTGACGTATAGTGCTTTTACGGATTAAGATGTCAACTGCAAAGAGCTCGAACTTTGGAAAATTGTGGAAGAAGGTTCTACGAGTGTCCTTTATATCGTGAGAATAGCAGTTGTGGTTTCTTTATATGGGTGGATTCTATAGATGGTGTGGGCACTATGGCAAGAAGGCAAATGAATGTTGGAGACTCAAATGCACTGGTTATGCAAAGACAATTAGATGCCTTAGAACAAGAGCTAAAAATGTTAAGGCAAGATCTTGTGGCGCACATGTTGGCACATACAGACGCACAATATGGTTATGGAATGCTCAAGTTTATGAAATGGATAGTGATTCTATTGGTTATTGTCGTATTTTTCCTTTCATGGATGGTTTGTGTTGTGGAAAAGGATGTATAACTCCAAGAAAACTTGGTTTATAGTGTCCATGTATTAGAATATTTTGTTCACATGTTATCCATATGAAAATTTATTAGTAATTTAACAGTAGATCCTGTTAATGGGCTATGTAATATGTGTATGTGTCTTTTTGAGGAAGAATATGTGATTAATATGAATGAATATTCTATGTTCATATGGATTTTTCTTTGCCTGTCCAATCCTCCCTAATTGGAGTCTAGATTATTCAAGGTTCTGCCAATAAACCCAACCTATTTATTTCTACTGAAAGCATCAGCCTTGCAACAACCAGAGAATTGTACATTAAGGAACCTTTCTCCTACACCATTCTCTCCAAAAGTCGCTATTCAAACAAAATAGTGACTCAAATGCAGAAGCCTCATATAAGTTGCTACTAGTAAACTCAATAAACTAATTCTAGTATTATATCAGTTTCGCTCTCATTCAAGTTAAACCTAAACTCTTTCACATGGGAACAACTAGAATCCCATGCATCATGTGCCAATAATGTCTTGGGATTCCATTTTCATTTGTCATTACCTTCTTCCCTTAGAGTGATATCCAATTAGTATTGTTTCCTCCACAAGAAGCACGTTTCTACTACATGATTTTATGTTGGTCTTATTAAATGATCATCAAGAAGTTTCCATTCATTTTGTCTAGCTGGATGATACTCCCTAAGCTAAATAACCTTGACCAGTTACACCCAACCCCGCCTAGAATATTTAGATGACTAGGCACAAATCATAATAACACCAGACTTTCAATATTTTGTTCTAACTTGTCAGCAAACTGCTTTGCATATATAACTCTCAAGATCAAGTAAAAAGAGAAGCATGGTAAAATCTATGATAAAAATGTCCAGGTCTCGTTTGCATCTAAGATTAAAGATTGTTTTCACATGTTTCACATGAAAATCTTATTAGATTGACCTAACGGGTTAAAAGAGTACTAACATGACAAAAGTTTCTCATGATAGCATATTGGATTCAAATGGAAGCTAAATAACGATCACTAGAAAAGGTTCAACAAATAGATAAAAACAATTACATGAGTCCAACATTTCATTAGTTTAGATACAAACTTAATCACAAACAAATCTAGAAGTTAACACAACATAAGGAAGTCCAGATATCCAATGCTTACCTCGAAGTCAAACTTCTAGCTCCTAAGCTCGAAATGGACCATTTATGACAACACTTATAAGATGGAGATACCAGAAATTAGGGAATTAATTTAAACCCAACAGAGACATAGCTAGCAAAACAAAACCAAAGCAGAAAAAAATGGCAGATCAAAACCAAAGCAGATTCACAAGAAGTACATCTCCCTAAGGATATTTTGTGTTGTGCTTGAAGAGAGTGAGCACAAACTATTAAAAAACTTGAATGAACACATTACAGCACCACTTTAGCAATATAAGTCTAGTGCGTGCACAACATTTTCACTTTCTTTTCTTTCAAAACACCTAAAGAGCCCAAATAATATCTGACTTCTAAAGATAGTAAACTTGTATTTACCACCCAAAAAGATTAATATTAGTTTCTTCCTTAGGATAATTCTTACTTTGCTTACTAGCGAGTCAAATTTCCTCTGCACAAGAATATGACAGTTTGAGCAAAAAACCAACACGGTTGTTACGATTACCATGCTTTATTCTCCAAGATCTACCTTAGCACCATTGATATTAACAGCACCTCCGGACAAGTGCAAAAACTTTGGAAGTGCTGGAAAATTTGATCATACACACAAAAGTGCAGAAAATTTGCTAGTAACCATCATTCCACTTTAAAAAAATCTCACTAAGACTTAAATAAAATGCAAATTAACACTCCACAAGCATCACTTTTACAATAAGATAACAACTCTACATATAGATCAAAATACATGGAAGTTTATATAAATATTTTAAGATAGGCCAAAAGGCTTTACCTAATCCCAAAAAACAAAAGGTTGACTCCATCTATGTCAGCTTACTTAGACTTCCCTTTACATGTCTTTGAATAATTCTTCCTAGGTGATGACATGTCACGTGCTTCGCCGTTTTAGGAAAGAAACAACTCTTTCAGTTACTATATTCTTTTTTTGGTTCAACTTAAAGTATATTTCCACACTATCCATATCCTGGGTAGTAGCTAGTGCATCTCCACTAAATTGACACTCCTCCTGCCCCCTTTCTTGATCTGTCTCCTGTTCTAACTCACTAATTAACCCCGTGAATTGTGAAGTCACTAGGGAAGTAAGTACTTCCTGTCCAATCTGATCCGAAGGCACAAATGCTTGTGTATCATGCCACTGATACATGTTCTAATTCGATACATTATCCATGCCATGAGAAGAGGCATTTTGAATTTTAGTAACAATTTCCTACAACATGTACATATGTGAATAACACGAATTTAAACTTAAAAATAAGAGGAAAAAAAAAAAGATAAGTCTTTATGCTTACAATTTGTGTTAGGAAGTTATACCTTTTCACCATATAGTGGCAATGCTCCATGAGAAACATTTGCATTGTTAGCAATATTATTTGATGCTCGTCTAGGGTTAAGCTTCGCACGCCTAGGTTGCTGTAAAGAGTAAACCTTTTTATATGAGAAACAAAATTTCATTATAGGAACCTATTCATGTATTGAAGATTGTCCCAATACTCCATTAGGTTGTTTACAGGTACTGAGATTGTGCCTTTGCTACTTGCACTTGCTACCTGTCATCTTCCTTCCATATCTTGTCGTTTTGTCTCCTCTCACTTGCTCGATTGGGTTCTTTCTTCGTGCCTTAGCTAGTCGATCAAGTTTTTCCTTAGTAGTAAAGGCTCTAGACCTTGAAGTCCAGTTTTCTTCCAAAACTTCTCTCCACGAGCTATTTTCATTATGTAAACGTATGATTTCAAGAACATGCTTTTACTATAGTGTTCATCAATGCAGTCCTCAATTAATCCACCAATTAAAATAATGGTCGACACATCATGAGAAACATGGGATGCCATATAAACCCCAAGCTTGACAAGCACATGTTCATTTACTTATATCAAGATCTTAAATGTCAGAGTGATGTT
This sequence comes from Combretum micranthum, assembly GCA_024138025.1. Lineage (NCBI taxonomy): Eukaryota > Viridiplantae > Streptophyta > Magnoliopsida > Myrtales > Combretaceae > Combretum > Combretum micranthum. The sequence goes on along the minus strand of JAMXBD010002132.1, from coordinate 146,177 downwards.
GGACTTCAAATTCATTAACCCCCACCAACCTACAACAACACCACCCCCCCCCCCCCCCCCCCCCCCCCATCTCGCCATACATCACCTCGCTTCCCTGTTATTTTCCTCTAGCTTGTTGATTATTCTAAGCCCATATTCTGATGTCCATTTCTGCACTTGTTCTCTTTGCTTGTAAATCCGCTCCATAACCATCAATCAAATATCTTCAAGCATGCTAATAATGGACTTTGCCCTTGCATCCACTAGAGAACCATTAAATGCTTCGCAAAGATTATTATCCACCATATCACACTGCACATCAGTATTAAAGAAAGACCTACACTAATGCTTTAGGTTTGTTTTCATCAAGGTAGTCCATCTATCTTTGTTAGCATTATGTATTCGTCATGACGCAGCTTCATAATCTGCTTTATTTGTGCTCTTTGCAATCACTCGGAACATTTTCTTGAAAAGTATCCCCCCTATACTTGCTCCCCCAATTTGCATAGATGTGTCTTGCACACATTCTATGTTCTACTATAGGCACTAAGGTATCGATGGCATCCACTAGGCCCTATAGTTAAAGCAAAATGAATATCTCTTATTAACAATAGCATTATGTACAATAACAATGAAAAAAATATCAGAACCATAAATACATTCTAATAAGCACATACTTATAGAAGGATTAAAATGCAAATTAATGCAACAAGGAGCATACCTTTTATTTGTTGCTAATAATAGTCCAGCCTTCACCTCCATCATCTCGGTCGTTTTCCAGATCATCCATCAACCTTTTGATAGACCAATTCCATGTATCCTTATTTTCTACCCTAACAATAGCTCATGCAATAGGAAATATTTGATTATTTGCGTCTCGACCTATTGCAAACAACACCTGTCCCTTACAAACACCCTTCAAGAAACAACCATCAAGACCAATGACTCTCCTACAACCATCTAGAAACCCTCTCTTACAAGCAAAAAAGCACACATAAAACCTATCAAATATAACACTATTAGCATCAAAGTCCTTACGAACATTCAATATAATAGTGGATCCCAAATTTTTCCTTTCCAGCTCTTCAGCATAATCCCACAACAAGGTATACTCCTTCACCTCTAATCCCATAAGCTCTTGAATAACCTTAGCTTAGCCTATCTACATAGGGATGTTGTAATAGCAATGCCCATTTCCTTTCTCACCACTTCTTTCAAAGCCTATAGCTTCATATTTGGTGCAACTTTTATAGTTAACCCAAATACTTCAGCTATCATTCTACTTTTAACCCGTTTAGTCTTTAGAGAGATACCACATGTGTGTTGTGCTATGTATGTTTTCAAGTGAAACGTCTTTGTGTTCTTCTCACATGAACCATATATCAACCATGAGCAATTTTCATTCACACATTTTGCCCTTACTTGAGTTTTGTTGTTTTTTACAAATTAAATTCTCTTTGTTTAGCCACAGAGTGTTTCAAAATTGCATCTTTAAACTCTTTTAGACTAAAAAAAATCATTGATGCACAAAAAGCAAGTTGCTTAGCCTTACTATCATATACTGGAAAATTATTTCTATACTTAACAATTTCTTCCTCATCGCTTTTCTCCCTTTGTAATATTTCAAAATCATCTATGGCCCTACCTTCACTATAATCGGTTTCATCACTTACATGATCTCATGATCAACTTCTTTACTGCTAATGACAGATCTTTGCTTAACTAACTTAATAGCCCTTCGAGCTTCCATGAGCTCCTCGTCCAACTCCTCTTCACTACTAAGACCACCAATATAATCATCATCATCCTCATCACTATCGATTTCTACCTCTACAACATTATCTCTTTGCCTAGATGACTACCCATTCATCATATCCCCCAATGGATGTTGTACATATATCACAATATTATCATAACTATCAAAATGACTCATTAAGCTTATAACATCGAAGTCGTCAGCAATAACCTTGAGGCCATCCACCATTGTTTTTCTAGGAATCTTATATCTAATAACTTCTATGCTATTACACCCAATACTTAAAAGTAAATCCAAAATGGAACTATGAGACAACTTGCTTATTAGAACAGCAATTTCAACACGACTACCCCCCTCATAAGATACATTATCTTGCTCCTTCTTGAATGCACCATTGAAATATACAGTAAGGGTCCTCTCACTCATTTGCAAACCCGAAACACAGTAAAGTCAAGGTATTTATCATTAGCATTTGTTGTTATCTATAAGTGAAACTAGCATATATCTTAACATATAATAATACGTCATCAAGGAAAAAAATGAAAACCCATACTTAAACCAAGGTTAAGTAATATAAATATACACAAAATACACGATGTGTTACAGCTTCATGGAAGTGAAACAATATGAATAAATAGAGTCACTTGTTAACAATGCCTAAACAAGGATAAAATAATTAATAAGAAATTATAACACACCTTCTCGAATGGACATGCATCTAATATCATGTCGTGAACTTTTATAGCTTCAAAACACATCTCCATACATGATTACACCTTTGCATGTGAATCTAATTTGATTTGAGTCTTCCTCATATGCTCCAAAACATCCACTAATACGGAATAAATTCAGGGTGGTTGGATGCATTAAAGAAGATAGGTGGGTGAAGAAGAGTAGTAGTACTAGAGGAGTCTAAGGGAAGAGAAATCCTTATCCAACTTTACTTGAGTTTGGATATTGAGAAAAATATTCCATCAAATAATAAATTTACACTAAATGCTTCAGAATGTTGAACACCAAACTGTATTTACTTTTATGAGGGACAGATGCAATTTTCAAGCACCAAAACAGTATCTCTCTTTAACTGACTATTTCTTCTTTATTAGCTAACAGAAGGACTATTAAAGTTACTTCAAATTGTCAAAGTCTTAAAATGTTGCTTTGATAAGTTGAGGGATCAAAATGAATATTTTAAAAAGTCCGAGCACCCCTATTGACTTTATCCCGACGAATTAATGGGATAGCAAAATTAGGTTATTATCACTCTTTGATTTATCCTTATGAATTTTGTGTATAAAGTGGAGAGTTTGTGAAGAATGGAGGGGGTAGGGTGAAGCCAAGTTGGTTTCTTTAATTGTTGATTTTTTTTTTTTTTTTTGGTGTTTGAAGAAGGAGGAAGAGGAAGAGTGCCTATAGAGAGGGAAGAGAGGAGAGAAAAAGAAAGAGAGGGATGATTATGATAAAAAAACAAAAAGAAAGAAAAAAAATTAAATACACCACAGAGAGAGAAATTATTTTTGTAATAGACATTTCCTGCCATACTAGCATCGTATCCAAAAGTTAGTCGGATTTCAACCAAAGTTACCATGAGTGTAATATTTAAAAATTTTAGGTAATTTTGTGAACAAAAATTTTATTTAAGTATAATTCTGTTACATTGAAAAATCCCAGATAACTTCAAACAAATTGACCCTCATGCAGACTCAACCATATGTGTCTGGCCCCTCTTCAAAACTGACATTTGACTTGTTCAACCTATCCATTACCGGCCCACAACTGTTATTCATGAAATTGAATATGTGGTATATCAAAATTAAGGTATCAGAAGGTCACCAATATGACTCCAAAAAGCATATAAATTAGGTGACTGTTGTGATGCTATTCTGACAATCTCTCTAACTAATTTCTTTCTAAGCAATTTCACCAGATTTGTGAAAAAGCAGCCATCTGAAGTCAAAAAACACAATCAGAGAAATGATTTCAAAAGGCCAATCTACCAAAAACTTCATAGGCATTCACCTAAGCACGGGAATGTGAGAACACTTGCACATAGGGATGCAACCGGGGCAGGTCATTATAGGGTACCCGGCCCGCCCGAACCGTTAAAAACCCTATAGGGTCGCGGGACGGGTTTGGAAAATTACTTGCTGACCCTATAGGGTTTAGGGGCGGGTTCGGGTCATTACAAAAACCCGATGGGTAACCCGAACCCGTCATAATATAAGTAATTTAAAAAATTAAATTATTATTCTTATTATGATCTATATATAACTGTCTACCATTATTTTTTTTCCTTTTTTGAGGGGAAGAAGTTAATTTAGTTTTCTATGTATTACCCCGAGCCTCACACTTTTCCTTTGGCAAATATGTACTCGTAACTTCGATTCATGGATCCAACCTTTTGCTATATATTGGTTCTAATTACAGATACAAATACATTATATTTAGAGGTTAACTTGTGTAATCATTATTAATGTTATGAGACGCTTTATTTGTAAAAAATAAAATAAAAGTTAGAATACACGTATTATCATTATAAAAGGAAAAAAGAAAAAAAAAAACCTCCGTAAAAGGATTTCCTACTCAGCACGCATTAAAATGACTATATAGATATTTTAAGGGATGCCATCAAAAACCCCCAGTTATAATTGTCAGACATTTCATGGATATTATTTATGTTTATAGGCACGGTTCCTACTTCCTACATATGTATTATGTATATTTATGTAAGTGAAGTAATGTCTTTTCATCTACATTTGAAAATCTTCTTATGATAGTTTTAAACTTTTATATTTCTTAATAAAGTTTATGGCATATCTTGTAAAATTCATTCAAGCATAGTTGTAACTAACTATTATGCTCTATAGGATAAAATTATCGTTAAATTTTGTAATTTAACTAAGTGTTGAGAAGAGGAAAAAAAAAATTAAGCGAGTCGCGGGACGGGGCGGGTCAGGGTCAAAACCCTACAGGGGCGGGTTTGGGTATTGAATAGAAAACCCTGTAGGGTCACGGGACGGGTTTGGAAACCTCATTAGGAAGCGGGGCAGGTTCGGGTCTTATACGACCCGTCCCAAACCTGCCCCGGTTGCATCCCTACTTGCACATGCTTTCTTTTCCCTTTTCTATGCTGAAAATACCAGCATAGTTGAATTTATCAACCGAACAAGAAGTAAACAAATCTTGAATTCTCCTACCTACCAAGATATGAAAGGCAGCATCCTGAACAGCGAAATTTTATAATTAAAATATCAGGTTCCTACACAGTGGACCAAAATCCCAAAAATAATATCTCTACAAAGGTACACCCAACAAGCAAAATAAAAAACCACCTAACACTACAAAAAGAGTCAAAAGGTATACATGACATGTAGTAATCCTTCTCCATGTCTATCACAATAGCACAAACATTTATGGCCAACACCTTGTAGTTCAGAGGAGCTTTATTCTTCAACATTGTCGTTCAAGGTGCCAATCAGCACCAACATTAGATGCTTGATGAATGCAATGAATAAAGCTCCTTATGCATCCTATTTAGAAGGCTCTCTGCAGAAGGAAATTTCCACTCTTGCCAAAAGAGATCGGCTACACGCAAGGTGAATTAATAACTCAACCAAGGATGCTGCATTTACACATATTTCATCAGATAAAACAAATAGAATCCTGCCATATGAGAATAAACAATGAATACATTTTACGTAAAATATTCCCTGATATCCATTTGGATATCAATATGTAATAGCACATACATTGATCAGTCAAGCATGTATATTCGAGATGCTATATCTTGAACCAACCAATCAAATCCCTCCAGAAGACCCTCCCCGGTATATGCACTACAACCCACAATTTTCCAGTGCCGACTTCTATCCATGGCTTCTAGGTTGAGTACCTGCAATATACATAAACTTGGGAACTATGTATACAAGCTTTGCAAAACTCATGACAAAAATAAGTAGAGGCATTTACTGCAAACTAAAAATAGGTTGACAAAGATGATAATAAGCAATTATGGATAAATTGTAAGAGCACCCCATCTTCTGTTGCCAGCACTACTTTCTTTTCTATAGATGAGATAAACTGTAAAAGTAATGGGAAAAAAAGGAAGTCAAACTAAAAATGGCAAAATATAGATCATTTACTTCATTGTGAAATCAGATATAGAAAAGCAAAGGCATGTTAACACCATCAACACTCATTGTATGCTCCTGTAAACATCTCATAATATGCTTGGAATAATAGCTTAAGTCGTGAACTGGTCCTTCTGAATTATCTTTTCCCTTCTTTGGCCGAAAAATTATATATATATTTTCCCTTTTTCAGTTTGTATCTGTTTTATGTTTAGATTTGTGCACGTTATGATGTTTGGAAAACTATTTGATCAATATATTGTTTGTAACCTGATATTTGAATGAATTGTCTTTTTTGTTTCTCATTATAATTATCGATTGGGAAATGAAAGTTGGAAAGTAAACTTCACATATTCTGAAGGAAAGAAAACAAAAAGTTTAGAAATATAATCTATTAATTAAAGAAAGTAAACACCTTTTTGGTGCTTTCACCTTGAAATTAAATAAATAACAGATTATTAAGTTTACTTGTACAAGGATTTATTAGGTATTTAATTTTGTAAGATGGGTATCTATGTGCTTTTATCTTTTTGGTGTCTTATATTAGCAAACAAAATATTTAAAACAATGTCATGACAATACCAAGAAGATTTTTTTTTTTTTTTTTTTTTTTTAATGCACCAGAAGACCCTAGACAGTGCTTGCTTCAATGGAGGAGTAATCACACAAATTACTTTGAATCCATATCCAACTAAGTGCTTGGAATTTTGTAAGCACAGAGATTTGTCTTTCACATAAATAAAGTATCTTATCTTCTTCTTGTAAAGATATTTAAGTTTGAACTAGTCAACTGGGGCTATGAGCTTAATATCCAAAAATTTGAATCTGTGTAGCAGAGAAAATATATAAGCAAAAGAAGGTTATGTGCAGTCTCTTTTTAAGGATCTGAATATCACAGCTGCTTAGGTTTATTATATGATCTTGCTCCACAGGCATAGGGCAAAATATAAATCTTCAAAGTTGTGATCCCAAAGTACACATAATAATATCATCAATTTTTCTTTTTGGTAGTCACGGTTGTATTGTACAGTAGCTCATAAAAACAAGACGGCGTCAGTCTATATGTGGCCATGCATTCATTTCAGTGCATTTATGTGTATGCAAGCACATGTGTTTTTGAGAGAGAGAGATCAGCCAGCAATCTCACTTTAGCAATTTCGTTAGGCATTAGGGCGCCCTTGATATCCTGCTTGTTTGCCAGTATAAGCAGAGATGCACCTGATAATCTCTGCAATGCAAGCAAAAGAGCAAGTTCACCTTCCAGATAACTGGTGCATACACTTTCAAGTCTTAGCAAATCCCATTTGTTCCAACTGTTCCAATCACAAACTGCATATCTAACATGAAATTGGTCCAATTGCAATATGATTATTAAAATAGCTATATATACTATTCTATATTACTATTCATCAATAAAAGGCTGAAAAGAATTCATAAATTCACTTTACAAGGCATACCTTATGGTCCAGACAAAATAGATAACCTGTATGCATATTCATGGTCCATGATTTGAAAATTAAAAGATGCATGGGATAATTATAATGGAAAGGATGTTCATTTTCTTCCAAGTACAAAAACAGGGATGTACATTTTTAAGTGGTGCAAGCAAAGGATAAATTTTATTTACAACACATGATAAATAATAAGGATATAACTGCATTAATATCACAAGTACATCATTTATTTATGTTTGTAAGAAAATAAATGTCCTCTATATGCATCATGCATTATAATGTTTATCCTCTATTTGAATTTAGAGACTAAAATATATTTCTTTTACATGTTACATGTTGAATCGTTTGTCCTCACTTCACAGCAATTAAAATGTACATTTTTAATTTGCACTTAAAGGTAAACATACAACCTCTCCATTATAATTATATTAAAGACGAAACTGACAAACAACTGTGCGCATTATATGCGCGCTTTAAGTGGAAATCGTTCTATCTGGCAGAATTGAAGATAAGCAACAAGAATACGCCTAAGAGTATTGGTACTAAACCAATCAAATACAAGTCAGACAATCATTTATATCCTTTGATTTAGAACAAAGAGACGTTACTTCGATTGAATAATTACTATTATCTGAAAATGAACACGTACCTCTTCCTTCAAAAGATTATCCAATTCCATCTTGCAATCATCTAGCCTCCTCAGATCTGAACTGTCAACCACCCACACCAAGCCATCTGTTTGCTCAAAGTAGTTCCTCCAATATGATCTTATCGTTCTCTGGCCACCTACATCCCAGATATTAAGTGTATACCTGCCCATTGATATCAAATCCTCAAGGTCATCGTTCAATAATGCTTTTCAGTTTCAAAATCACCAATTCCCATAAGAACTAAAGCTTACCCAACATTCTTTACCCCTTCCACAAAAAGGATTGGAAGAGTGACTACATATTGGCATAGGAACAAACTCACCACCAAGGAACATGCAGGGGTGAAGCTTAGATGACATTTAATGAACATAAAAGGAAATTTGCATGTACCAGACCCATGAGAACAAATAGTACATCACACACCCAAGCTCAAAGAATGCCACAAAATCCACATATCTGACCTTACCATTCAAATGTTATGCATTAGGTCAGGCAAGGAAAACAAAAAAAACCCTGAAGGAAAGCTGGCATTTGGGCTTGCTGTTACTCTACTGGCTTTTAAAATTTCCTTTACTAGAGATTTCTGGGGGAGTTGCGACATATTATAGCCCATTATGTAAAATCATTTGATCCCAACAACAAGAGTTTGCAGTCCGTAAGAAGATGCTAGCTTAGTTTATATCATTAACTCAGACTTCAGATTCAAAAAGGCATATGACAAAACAATGTGACAATGTTTGGATTCTCAAAGTTTAAATTCAAACCATGAATTAGTCTGAGATCTATCCGTCTCTCTCATGACCCCTTCAGGTTGAAGTACGCAATTGAAATGCATTATTCAATGCAATTCCATGCAAAGAAACACACATACAACTAAACTATGCATCAGCATCAATTGATTTCCGAATCAGTCCCCCTTGGCCGGTAACATATCAATGATCAATAAAAGCATCATGCCCTAAACTTTAATTTATTTATCAGCATTATCTGTTTAAGGAAAAAACAAATTCAATAATACAACCCATGAGAGTACCTTCAACACCATTTTCATCAAATATCAAAAGTTTCAAGGCAAACAATTTGAAAATCTTCATATCAATTTCATTATACTCACAATGTTTACAAAACTATAATAATAATCCTAAAAAGTATTTCAAAAAAGTAATAAACTTTCAAATACACACCAAAAGGAAAATCATAAAATCAACTAGTAGCAATAAGTCATAACGCATTAAAAAAAATAAGAAAATAAGAAAATAAAACATACTTTTGATATGCAATTGTTTTGATGTTAAAACCCAATGTAGGGCTTATAACACTAGTGTCCTCTCCATTAATCTTCAACACAATTGTCGTCTTCCCTGAATTATCCAGTCCACTGCCAAAATCAAATATATAAAAAAAAACCCATTTGCAAAATAAGTCCTAAGAACCACAATCACCGTAAAAATTCAAACTTCAAGAAATAAGCAAACAAGACAGACAGTACATACACCATGAGAATCCGCATTTCCTTTTCTTTTTTCTTGATCTTTCTGATAATACTGAGAAGACCCATTTTTGGAAACCTCACAGAAAGTCGTGATCAACCCTGATACTCAGATGCGCTTCCACTCCGATCGGGCCAGACCAAAGTGTATTATGTATATGAATAATACTTAAGTGGGAAGGTTTTTCAGCTTTCTTTTTCTATTCTACTCATGACAAAATAAATAAAAATGATTTAAAATATAAAATGATAAATCATTTAATTATAATTTATAATAAATCAATTATTAAAAAATATTTATTAGCTAAATTATTTATCAAGCTTATTTAATTTCATATCCACATCACATTCAATATGCAAGTTTATTTCAATTTCGTAAATAAAAATATAAATATAAAATATTGCATAAACACAATAAAAATATAAAGCAGATGGTAATAATTATAAAAATTTCAATACTAGTCACATATTAATCCTTTTAAAATAAACATTAGTAATTAACATTTTATAAATTAAGCAAATCATATAAATCAATAAAATTACAGCCAGGTTGACGAATAAGATATAAGAAGTACCTTGATGCCAAAATAATATCAAAATAATGCCTTTAAACATAAAAGGAAATCATGTTGTAAAAAGTACTACCTACATAGACACCTAATCCGGGATAACAGTAAACAATTAAAATTAGAATAAAAAATCACAAAGAAACATCACTTCGATAATCCACAATGAATTATGTTTACTAATCAAGACAACCAATAATTTTAATTCTTGGAAATGGTGGAAAATAGTTTTTTTTTTTTTTTTTAAAGGGAAGTGAGCACAAGGAGGGAAGGAGATACAAAAATTTAAACTAACCAGGTAAAAGTTATAAAACCTTCTATTTAAAACACACATTAAAATTATCACGCCCTAGAGGGTACCGTAAACGTGGCAATCCGTCGCATATAATATTAAAGTTAATGAATAACAACCTTAGTCACGCAAGAGCTTCAATATCACATGCAATGCGTGCTTTCAAGAAAGTAGAAGACTCACAGGAGGTATTACATTTAAGTAGATAATAAAAGCAAACAAGAACTTATATAAATAAACATGAAATCTTCATTTAAATAATAAACTCTTACATCTTCTTAGGGGTATTCTCCCGTCTCATATAGTCTTGATTTAACTAAACCATTAACAAGGTAAACATAACTATAATATAAGCCTACTATAGAGATTTTTTTAGAAGTCTATGTTCAAAACTAAATATATATAACTTCTCCCAAAAACTCCTAGTGGCTTTGGCTCATGCCTAGCATACGGGGCTCCTCGGTGCCAACAAAAAATAATCATACTGTAACAAAAAGCTATAGCGGTATAAGCAAATCTAACTTAGTGAGATAATTCTTATCTACAAGACATTTCCATAAAGCAAACAGGTATTTAAACAATCATATGAAAATGCACCAATCACATGAGCAAACAAAATACACAAGATTAACGAGAAATCATGTATGGCATGGATTTTACGCCTTCCATGTTAGGGGTTGGGAGGTTACAGGCCCATACGACCATCAATACTTGCAAATTTGCTGGCTCATGCTTACCGTGTAGACTTTTCGACTCCTACTGGCCCATGTAGACTTTCCGGCTCCTACTAGCCACCAATACTACTTCCTCGTTTCCCCACACGAAGAATAGTAATAAAACAAATGTGACTCACAAATATGATATGCATGAATTATTTTCAATATAAATTTAACCAGATAATGTTGAGTTCAAGTTAAAGGCGATCAAAAACAATATTCATCATATCAATGCAAGAATCACAATTTAATTATCAATTCCTCTTTCGATATTCTTAACTTATATTCAACCAATCATAAATTCAAATCACACAATAATTTTATCTTTTCCTTATCTTCTAGTGTTACTACCTACAAGCACACACGAGGAAATGTAACTTAGTAAAGGATTAACTCACTCCATGTCGGTAGCTTCCTAATCGAAGTAGTCTTCCGGGAATGTGATCTCGATTCCTTCTTTACCTAAACAAGATGAAATACCCACAATGAATCTTTCATAGAATTTTTATTCTTGAAAACTTTAAATCTATCTTAAAATCGGGGTAAAATCATATTGGAGAAAATTCAATTTAAAATGGCCATAACTTGCTCATTTTAACTTGGAATTTCGCATATTATATACCGTTTTCTACCTATTCGAAAAGATCTATCTATTTCTAAAACTATTTTCATCAAACTAAGTCATTTATGTTCCGAAAAAATGGTGACCAGATTCACCACGAATTTTCACAAACTTGAATTTCTTCTTTTAAGAAAAGCTCATTTTGAAGAGATAGATATTATAATAGTTTGTAAAACCTTTAAAATGTATATACCTATATTTATTTACTCATATCAAAATGTATGAATATAATGAAGTTATCTCAAATCATGAAAAAGTAAAGTCTTTTAAAGATTTTTGGAAAGTGAGAACTTTTGAGAAATTCCTTTTTATTTTGCTTTGAAAATATCTTAAGTTATTTCAAATGAGTATTTTCTTTTCCTAAATTTAATTTCCGTAGTCTTTTTAAATTTCTAAGGAATGATTTTTTATTTTCTAAGCTTAGTTTCTAACCTTTTTGAAAGTAATAACAATTCTATATTTATAGAAATAATTTACTTGTTTCTTGAGATCATTCCATTTTTATGAAAAGAATTTCTAGTTCTTGAAAAAGTGAAGTTTTAGTAAAACTTTTGTTTACTTAAGAAGTTCATTCTATGTATGTTTATGAACTCCTCTAGATTTCTTAGAAAAGTTTGCTTAAGAAAATTTTTTCCTACTTTTATTTCTAGAAAAGAATCTTTATTTTAAGAAAACCTTTCCTCATTTATTTTGTTGAGACAAAAATCATTATGTTCATGCATGAATATGAATCATAAAGTTATGAAAACATAAGGAAACATAATAACTTAAAAGAATAAGCTAGTAAAGAAATAAATCAAGTATTAGAAACTTAGCTTCATCAAGGTATCCCGGGACTAAGAATAGACTAGTCCCATAACGAAAAAGAAAATATTTTGACTTGATGAGGGCAAGTCTAAGACTAGAAAGACTAGTCTTAAAAACAACATGAAAGTAAATAAATTGCAAGGAAAGTAAATCAATTGCAAAACAAATGAGCTTATATGCTCTAAAAGATATATAAATATATATATAGCTATATAGATATATTTAGTAACATATATATAAAAGCAACATAAAGAAATTAGATCAATGAACAAAAACAAAGTATGAACTTATTGTTGCTTTCTTTAACCTTCATGGTTTAGAAAACACACACTAAGCTCATACTAAGTAAATGAATACTTTAGAAAGCTAAAACTATTACCTAGAGAAGATGTGGAAACTAGAGAAACTTTAGAGAGTTTATGGAGAGATTTTTGGAGAGTAATTTTCGTGTATGGAAATTGTGAAGGAAGTGGAAGAAAGAGGGGGTATTTATAGGAAAATATGGGAGGTCAATTGTGTTAATTAAATAAATGAAAATAAAACAAATTAGAGAGGAAGAGAGAGGAGACCAGCGCAATTTTGGAGTAAAAGGGAAGAGAAATTTTATTTTTTTGTATTTTTGTTAATGAAAAGTAAGATATGAAAGATGTGAAGTTTTATTGGAAACGAAAATTGTAAGAAATAGAGGTATGAATTGTAAGAGTAGGTTGTAAGAAAAAGTAGAGATAGATGAATAGTGTAGAATAGTAGAAAATAGTGTAATGTAAAGTAGACATGACAATTTAAGTACCGGTAGTAAGAAAATACGCGTATAATTGCGACATCTGATATTTTTAGTTACCGAAAAATTATGAAGTTGATATTTTTGAAAATCCTATATTTTTACGAGTCTAATGGTATATTCGAAATATTTTTACTAATCCGACCCCCGGGACATGCTTTTTGAGAATTGTGTCCGGTTATGCTCAAAACGAATCGCGGTTTAACTAATCTGATATCTTTAAGCTTTCGCAGGTTATTACGAACTATTCTACATACTAATCTCTTACTAACTTTCCTAGGATTACTTAAACGAGAATGCCGACTTGAACGGTTGCAAAAGACTAGGGTTTTGTTGACTTTGGGTTTCCGATTGACTTTTTAATTAGGGTTTAAGCTTAAATTGATCACAAAACTTTAGGGATTTACAAAAATTGTATAAATTACACCAAATCATACAAAACAATAAAAATTTTAAATTGGAATTGATGATAAAAATGCTAATGAGATACATTTGGTACCTTGATGACAAATAATTCCAAAACAATGCCATTAAACATAAAATTGGAATATGTTGTAAAGCGTGATTCTACCAAAGCCCATACAGATAACTAAATATCTTTGTTCATCCAGGTTTATAGTAAACAATTAAAGTTAGAATGAAAAGTGGTAAAGCAACATCACTTCAATAATCTACAATATATTGTGTTTATTGATCCAAATAACCAATAATCTATACTTTAAAAATAAACAAAAGGTGGAAAATTGATAAGCTAAAAAAAATTAATAACCATGGGCATACAAGAGAGAGAGAATGGAAACTAAAAAAAATGAAGCCAAATGTAAGGTGAAAGAGTGTCAACAGGTACATGGAAATATGTAATATCAGGTAGAAATATTAAGAGAAACTAAGATGAAAAACTGTCATTTTTGAAATTTTGAATAAAAACTAATCCCACCAATCAAGCAAAGACATAGAAAGGTGGTTTTAGAAATTCATAATAATATAATAAAAATGTTATAAATCCTAAAGACACCAAACATGCTGCTTTGACTTTAATAATATAGATTAAAGAAGAAACTAGTTAACAACCGGAGCTAATGAATAGAATTTCCCTAGAATTATAGTTATAAAATGAACTTACTTAAGAGATTTGCTTTCTAGTCAAAGTTATGCATAAGTTTATAAAATGTTGTTTTTGTTATTATTAAAGTTGTATTAATAGGCCCATCACCTTGTAGTATAATGTTATCCGGTTCAGGTTCTTATCCTTGAGGTACCGAGTTCGATTGTTGTAACAATCCTTGTGATCCCAAAAAAAAGTTATGTTAAGAGAAGGTATTTATAATATACCTTTTTATAAAATGCTACATTACTAAAGGGTATGGAAATGGAAAAAAAATGTATTTTATGGAATATGATAATAATATTAAAAAGGTATCAATAAAAATTTTAAAATATATATATTAATACAAAAAAAGGTATAAAAGAAAAGACTTTCAAAATTTAATAAATATTATAATAGATATTGTGAGAAAAATTTTAAAAATCAAAATATTTATAAATTAATGGAATTTACTGTAATTATAGTTATGTTTCACTATTTGCTATCAATGACACAATTTTTAAAAAGAAAAAAAAAAGAAAAATCATATCTACGTACTTTTTTCAATGAATAAATAATTTCATTAAAACAAGAAAGATGTACAACTGTCAATTACGGATAAGGCTCACAAACACTGCTACTCTAAAAGCAAAGAGTAAGCAAAATACTATCAGACCATTCGCTTCACTGAATGGAATAAGGGGAATAGAATTCCAATTAAAAAGGAATGTAATAGGATTGTAATGGCTATTACAATATTTAATTAGTGTAAAAAGTAAAACAAAAGCAAAGAGTAAGTAAAATACTATCAGACCATTCGCTTTACTGAATGGAATAAGGGGAATAGGATTCCAATTAAAAAGGAATGTAATAGGATTGCAATGGCTATTACAATATTTACTTAGTGTAAAAAGTAAAACAAGTAATTATTAGAGTAAAATGTAAAATATCTATACTACCCCCTTACATTTATTACAGAGAGAGAATACTTGTATAAATGTTATTTTAAAAATAGGGGTATTTATGGCAAAGTTAAAAAATAAAGCATGGAATGAGAATTCATGGGTTGGAGCTATTCATGATTTTACATAATAGCAATTCACTATGAATTATCATTCATTTCAAGTGAACATCATAATATCAGATTTACATCGAACAATGAAGGAATAAATAGCTAATCATGTCAAGTGAAGGGACTATATGTGAAACAAAGCTAAACTCATCAAAGACTCTAAAGGGTAACATAAGTAGTGATTTGATTGACTAAGGAGCATAAAAAGGGAACAAACCTTCCTAGGCACACTTTATTGCAGATTCTTCAAATGTAATAGACTATTACAACATATCTACATACTTTTAAATACAACAAAATTAGGATTATTTTTCAAATTTTTGAATTTTTTGAGATTGGTTATTACAGACACACTTTTATCTCTTTTTCCCTTTTTATTTTTCACAACTAATAAGATCGAATATTAATACATTAATTTTGAGTTTGTAGATATAGGTAACTATTTTAACTTATTCTGCATGTATGAGGTGTATTAAACCACCATAATATGCTAAAAAGTTTGTAAAACACCATATGTATACAGGGTATACTTGTATTATTTCATAATAATTGAATAAATAATTTTCATATAGGCAGAATTAGTTAAAAATAAATCAAAATTGGATAAATGCAGAAAAAATCCAAAATAATAAAAAAGAAAACCATATTAGGCGTGTAATAAACAATGTTGGTAGAACTGGATCGGGATTTGACTTAAACAAGCTAGGGGGTCAAGGTTAACTGATTCGACTTATCATGTTTCTCGATTCAACTACCCAGGTCGACCGAGTCAATCAAGGTCTTTTCCGATTCAATGAAAAAACGAGTCTTAGATGAGACTCGACCTGGCATGAATGCGGTTTCGGTCGAATCGACCAGTTTAGGTTGGTTTTGACAATAATGGTAATAAGATGACATTCAAGTGGAACACATGTCCAGGATACTTTTTAAAAAATTACCAAAATACTAATTAAGCAAAATTAATTACAAGATTACTAATGCTATGGCATTTAAGAGATGTAGCACCTAGAATAATATTAATATGGCATTTCTTTTATGAGGTAGAAAATCAACTACACTGATGCAGCAAAGAACCGGCTGCTATGGTACACTCAGAGAGAGAGAGAGATGTCAATGACTTTTATGTCACTATTCTTTTTCTTTTCCTAAGATTTTCTCTTTGTATTTGAAAGTGCCAATTATGTGTAGTATCACATTTTGATTGTGCGATACAAGTAAAATTTTTATATCATACCTCCATCATGTGATATTACAATGGTGATATTGTAAATTTTTTTATTCAATTGGTATTTATGTAATTTTTTTTTCAAACGAATGGTATATAAAATATTATCTTGTGGCATACTCTTAATAAAAATATCAAGACTTTTACAAAATATGTGCAATTGAAAAAAAGAATTCCCTTCAAATTACAATGTAAATACCTCTACATCTATTTCATTTTTACCCACAACACCTTATAGTTGCAACTCAAATTACAATGTAAATACCGCCATACCTATTCCATTTTTACCCACGACACCTTATGGTTGCAACTAAACATTCTACAGAGGTGGTGGAGGATTTATATTAGCTTGTAATGGTGGTGTCGATGTAGAGATAGTGGTTTTGGAGGTGAGCTACCAAAGTTAAAGGTTGCTATCATTGAAATTTTGCTAATATAGATTATTGAAACTGGGCCTGAATAAAGCTGGGCTACAAAATAAATGCAATTTAATGGGCATTAGAATTGTTTGGTACATCCACTCTGATGATTAATTTAGTAGAGTGTAAGAGATGTTGAGTAGCGATTGTAGTAAAGTATGCACTTAGATATTACTTGATGACAAATGAGGATGTTTCGTGTGGTATTTATAAAGAAACTATCATAAGTGATTGAAACAAATGGAGATACATCTAATAGAATATGAGGAGCGTAACCCACTAAGCCAAGTCTCAAGTTTCTCAAGAGTGGAATTGACAAGGGTTTATTTTGAGCCAAATCGAGTGAGATGATGGTGGGTTGATTAAGGATGTCTAAGCATGCCTCAAAACTTAAGAGTTATATATGATCTTGTGGTTGTAATCACTAACTAAAGCGAAGGTCAGCATATGGATAGTAAGTTGGCCTATATCTTAAACAAGTTGGTCTATAGGGGTTCTTAGCTAAATTTGTCCATCAATAGCCACACGACCACCCCAGCCCCTCCTATGTTTATGAGTATTTAGCAAAGAGATAAAGTTTAAGGAGTGCTTCTTGAGCCAACCATTAAGTTGTTTGATGTAGATTTTGAGATAAATTTTTAATTTGGTGTGGACAAGTGAAGCTTAATAGTCAATGCATGATTGCTCGAGCTTTTGAAAAAATTTAGCTTATCTCTAATATTACCCTCCGTAAGCCAAGTTTCCAAGTTTTTTAAAGGTCATCATAATCCCTGTCAAGCTGAGGGAGGCTCTAAATTTTTTTAACATGATGGAAACAATTAAATGGTTTTCTAAGCAATTATGATTGAGTAATGTCAATTTTTTCATGACTTATTGGTTATATTAACCATTTTGACTAAATGGCTACTCTTTAGCAGGAGTTGTTGTGTAGAAAAAGCTTCCTCATTAAAATTCTAATGCGTAAAATTGTGTATTGACATGTGTGAGGTGCGAGTTGGATATATGAACGTCATGTCCATACATGCCTATCATGCGTCTCATTATGTTAGGGGTCTTGGACTGTTGGATTTTTAACAAAGACATCGAATAGCTAAGGGAATTGCCACAATCTTGATTCTCTAAACCGTTAAATCATCACCCATAACTTTATAAATTCAATCAAAGATGCTAATCTTTAGTCTCTTTTATAACTTTTGCTATTGAGTTATTATTGCTTTAAAAATTCTTAAAATTCCTTTAACCTTTCTTTGGGAATTGAATCGGTAATCTTGGCAGGTGAGAGCTTTAGTTTCTTTGAAATTTATTTGGATAAGTTAGTGTTGCCATGCCCTAGTGGGTATCCTAAACAAATCGTGCTACTCTATGACAAACTATAGCCCTAAACGAATATTATAAATGACTACGGGCTTCTTAAGAGACATAAGCATATGATATGATTAGGCTACGCTAGGGATGCGGCATTTAAATATGGGATTGAGGTTGTTTCGAATAATAACATATGCATACACATATATAATAATATTCATGGAATTAAGTACTAAACATTTAATAATTACAAACCAGATTTTCTTAAATTAAAATATCAAGTAGTCTTGCTAGTAAAATAATTAAAAAGATAAACAGGAACTATTCCATAATTCTGACAATCTTCATAACTTTATTGCCCTTCCCTCTCCTACAACCAGCCTTAGGGTTCTAGCGCCATACTTGAGTTAAGGCTTGCATTGATATGAGCCATAGGCTACCCTAAAACATATGAAAACCATAGGGAGGTGAGTGAACCATGACTTAGTAATGTAACCAAGCCATAACCACATATCAACGACAAAGCAAACAAGTTTTATTAACACATATATGTAATGTAACAATTAACTATATGAGTACACATATAAGTTTGGATAACCAAAATTTAAACATAATAGAGATTCATGCCCTTTCATCAAGGTTTCAGAACTCAATACTCATCACTAAGCACAAGAGAGAGTAAGAATGACAGGCATGAGGACTTAATTAATCTCACATTTATCGATTTATCTTTTAATGTTTTGATCATCTCAACTAACTTAGAAACTCCTTAAGCATTATAATTTTTCAAGTTGATACCATAGGCGATGTTCCTTACTTTACCATGTTGTGCCTATGGAACCAATAAGTCAATTGGAAACTTAGGCTTAACTAGTATTTGTCACACCTTGAATTAGGATCAAGGCGTATCCAGTCACCACATATAACACCTACATGTTATATGTTAAAGGTAACCTAATCTATAGTTTATTGTAATCATTGCTAAACAAATTTTAGATTATGAAATTGTTATATTAGATTCCGAAAACAACTAGAATCTGCAGCAGAAAAATATGTTTCTCAAAATCATTTCCAAATAGGCTACTTCTATGAGTAGACCATCATTTATAAATAAGTACAATACCATCATGTATCTCATATTGAAAGTATCGAGTATCTTAATATAAAACCAAGTGCTCATAGTAAGCCCTCTTCAAAATATAAGCTTATGATAAAATTTTAGATAAGACAAAATAAGTCCAATGATCTTAGTCGCGTCACTCATTAATAGGCTCCTTTATAGTCGTCCAATATCTGAGATAATCACAAGTATCTAGATCATCACCTGAAAAAAAAGAAAGGAATAAGCTAAAGCCTAGTATGACAGCGGCAAAAACACACACGAGATGAGCGCATGCAGTTGTTCTAAATATAATGCCACAATCAACAGTTTATAGTTTTAAATTTGTTAATTTCTCTCAATATCAGTTTTGATGATAACAAAAAGATTAATCTTTACTGACAAAATTATTGAGTGTGCAGTCTTCAAGTTATAAAATATACAATCAAATATGGTATAAGTTTTATGAAAATGTTTTCAAAGAGAGGTCCAACTTAGAGAGAAATTCAAAGACTATCAGGAAAGTTTTTCAAGAAGATAATAAAACTCAAAAGGTAGATTTACTACTTGCCAAGAAATCTACAATATTAAGAAGATAACTCAGAAGGTAAACCTACTATACAGACATAATTCGGTAGATTTGAATAGAAAATTGTAGATCATGTTTCCTTCAAATTCTTTCATTAATTTGAAGGCCCAAGTCCAAAGTAGAATATATTTGGGTAATACATTCAAAATGCTCCACAAAGTTGGTTAAAATATCCACATGATTTAAGTTTACATGTAATTAAAGGATCTTGATGATTTTTGTTGGCAACAAGTTCATTTTTTAAGACAAATTCAGTTTCATGTCAGATATGTCTAGAAAGCTCAATTTGTTGAAGTCCCAAAATTGTATTTAAAGAGTACATGAAGTTTAAATTCTTAGAAGATGACGTAAAGTAAGACATATTCCTCTATATTCCTATGTTATAGAGATATGAAGTAAAGCTTATAAAAAAAAGTTTGGTTTTTAACTAGTCCTTGAAGATGTTATCCACAAATTTCATTAACAACATGTATCTGATCAAGGAACGATTTTGAATCTGAGACAAGCATAGAAGATATAATCTACAACAGGCACATGATATTAGGTAACAAACAACATTTCAAAGGGTCATCTTTATTTTTTGTTTGGAAAAACCGATGATAGATGATCAACAATTCTTGGAGAAAGTAACATTCTTACAAACAAAGATTTAATTATTAAAAATGTGCTTCTAGTTGATGAGTTAAAACATAATCTGCTTAGTATAAGTCAATTGTATGATAATGGTTTTAGAGTAACATTTCTTGTCAATAAATATTCTATTGAAAGAATTGTCAATAACTAAGCTTATGTTGAAAGGTATAGATAAAGAAATATTTACAAAATTAATTTAGATGATTTCAAATCATCAAATGAAACTTATCTATGCTCTTAAAATAACAATAGTTGGCTATGGTATAGAAAATTAGGGCATGGTAACATAGATGTAATTTCAAAACTTGTTAAAAAGAATCTTATAAAAGGTTTATTGAAAATAAATTTTCAAAAAGATAAGATTTGTTAATTATACCAACAAGGATAGCAAACTAAGACTTCTTTCAATACTAAGGGTGATATTTCTACTTCTAGGCCATTAGAACTATTACACATGGATTTATTTGGTCTTACTCAAACTCTAAATTTAAGAGGCAAGAGATATACCTTGGTTATTGTTGATGATTTTACTAGATACACGTAGACTTTCTTTGTTGAATCTAAAGATAAAATAAACCATGTCTTTTTTAGATATTGTAAGAAAGTCCAAAATAAAAAAGTGTTGACATTATATTTATTCGAAGTGATAATGGGAAAGAATTTAAAAACTATGAAATTGATGTTTTTTGCAATAAATATGGCATTGAACATACTTTTTCAATACCTAAAACTCCATTACAAAATGGTGTATTCGAAAGGAAAAATCGAACTTTAATTAAAATGGGTAGAATCATGTTGTGTGAAAACAATTTACCAAATTATTTTTAGGTTGAAGCTATAAATACTACTTGTTATATATCAAATAGAGTTTCCATAAGATCAAATCTTAAGAATCCACACACCACACCACACCCCCCCCCCCACACACACACACACACCCAAAAGAAAAGGACTTTGGAAAGGAAAAAAAAACCTAACATTTCTTATTTTCATCCATTTGGCATTAAATGTTAGATCTTAAACAATGGAAAAGAACAATTAGCTAAGTTTGATGCTAAAAGTGATGAATATATTTTTCTCAATTATTCCTTAACTAGTAAAGCATACAGGGTGTTCAATAAGTGAACATTAGTTGTGGAAGAATCCATTCATGTTGCGTTTGATGATTCTTTGCCTTATTCATGTTCATATGATGGTGTGGATGTTGTTTATGCTGATTTGAATAAGTCTTCTCTTGAAAATAATAATAAAGAAGAAAATAAACATAATAAAGATGTTGTGCATGAATCTATTAGCAATGATCTTCCTAAAGAATGGAAATAAGCAAGATCACATCCAAAAGATCTAATAATATGTGAAGCTTCTAATAGGGTACAAACAAGATCATCTTTAAGAAACATGAGTAATCTAGTTCTTATATCTCAAACCGAGCCTAAAAATATGGAAGAAGCTTTAAAAGATGAATTTTGGATACAAGCTATGTAAGAAGAATTAAACAAATTCGCAAAAAATGACGTTTGGTTCTTAGACTTGATAATAGACCAGTAAATGGAACCAAATGGATTTTATAGAAACTGTAATATAAAGATGAATGATTTATAATGAAGGATAAAAGTGTCATTTGATTAAAAATAAGAGGGTTTTATGATCTACCCTAATGTATAATTAAATGCTTTGTCGTTTGGCAAATACGTGATTAAAGATTAAGAGACGTTATTAAAAATGAAGAGATATTGTTAAAAATAAAGAGACGGTATTAAATATGCAGAGACGTTATTAAATATGAAGAAATGTTGTTAAATGTAAAGAGACATTGTTAAATATGAAGAGATTATATTAAAGATGAAATGATATTGTTAAAGATAAAGAGTTATTCCTTGTCTCCTATATAACTTAAGCTTCCTCCTACCTCAAAACCATTCCTAAACATAGAATTCTTTCAAAAGCCCCTATAATAGTGATCTTTGCATCAAGAAAGATCAAGAAGCAAGATCAACGCGAGTTAGTTATCATCAAGTCTTTAACAATCTAAGGAATGATCTATTCCTAAGGTTCTCTTTTGATTTTGAAGGGAGTTTTGGAGAAAAACCCTAAGTTTATTGGAGATTAGTGTTCTACAATCAAGAAAGAACAAGTATCGAGAGATAGGTAAGTTAAATCTTTTCTTTTCCTTTGGTGATCTAAAAAGTAAGATCTTTTTCTAAGTTGCTTGGTTTTCATTGAAGGAAGTCATAATTTTTGGAGAAACCCTGTTCTTTTAGTGATTTTGGGGTTTTACAAATCAAAGGAGAAAGGTGTGTATGAATTTAAAGTTTGTAGTCTTTTTCCAGTTTAAGGTATATATGATAGTCAATTTATGATTATTAAGCGAAAAGAGGTTTTAATTGAATTTTTTATTATTTAGTTATTGTTAGTGAAGTTAAGGTTTATGCTCCTAAAGTAATTTTAGATAAACCTTATCTTGTTTGTTGCTTCTGTTTGTAGGATTAGAAATTGTAAATTAATTAATTGTTATCCAGCATTGAATTTGATTTGTTGTTTGTCTATGGTTGGGTCTAATAGATATGGAAAACCATTGCTACTAGGACAACATCCTAATGATTTGTATGTGTCGTTGTCCCAAGTGGAGTTATGCATAGAGATGATTCCAGTAGTCTAGGAGTGGTGTGAAAATGGTACCCAGGGTGTGTGGGAGTTTCCAACACCAATGTATGTATATATTACCTATTTTCCATACTGGTTGATCTTATGGAGTCATGAGTTACTCTGGGTTTAGGACTAATGGCTAATAGCTCTAAAGATAATTTGCCAATTAATCAAAGATAATAACTTGTTGATTGTTGTTTACAATATTGGATTATATGTGAAATCTGTATTATGCATGTTCATGCGCATGTGTTGTATGGCATACTAGGCCTTTATATTCATTCCTTTCTATTTTTCAAGAACAAGTGATGATCACATAGTATTTGATCTAGCTGGATAAAATGTCTATGTGGATTATGGCGAGAACGATAGTGGACCTAACTTTCCTACTGACATTTAGATTTTTGGTTTAAAGATAGACAAAATATAAGATCTTATAAATTTTTATATGTTTTTATAAATCTAAAGTTTTCCGATATTTTTCTTAAGATGTTTTAGTTTAAATTGAGTTAGCATTTGGTTTATGCTAACTAGGTTGTTATGAAGTTTTTGGTTATTACATAATATTTAAAAGTTTCCCTATAAAGAGATGTTGATGATATTATATCTAATTTGTGATTAGTGGAATGATAGCCTTAGCATGTCCATATTAAGTGAGGACATGCGGTAGGTTGTAATACCTTCATATTAGGGCGATACAGAAATAAGCTTAATGAATCTAGGATAATAACAAGAAATAAAGCTAGATTAGTTGCTAAGGGATATAATCAAGAAGGCATATATTTTGATGAAACCTTTGTCCTGATTTCTAGACTAGAAACTATAAGAATACTTTTAGCATTTGCTGCTTTCAAGAATTTTACCTTTCTTCAAATAGATGTCAAAAGTGCTTTCTTAAAGGTTTTGTAATAAAAGAAGTCTACGTAGAGTAACCATTAGGTTTCAAAAATAATGAAATCCCCAATCAAGTTTACAAATCAAACAAAGCTCTTTATGGTCTAAAGTAAGCTCCTAGAGCTTAGCTTGAAAGACTCTGTAGCTTCCTTTTAAACAATAGATTTTTTAGAGGAAAAATTGACACAAATTTGTTTATCAAAAATCGCAAGTCAGATTCATTAATTATGCAAATCTATGTAGATGACATTGTGTTTAGAGTACTCTTATAAATAAACTTGTTGAATCCAAAAAGAATAAATTTTAAATGAACATGATGGAAGAACTCAATTATTTTCTAGGTCTTCAAATAAAGTAATATGAAAATAAAACCTTCATAAATCAATCAAAATATACCAAAGAACTCTTGAAAATGTTTAAAATGGACAATTGCAAAACAAAACCTACACCTATGAGCACAAATGTAAAACTTGACAAAAATGAAAATGAGAAAAAATGTTTGTGAAAAGCTTTATAGAGGTATGATGGTTAATTTGTTATATTTAACAGCTTATAGACCTGATATCATATTCTCGGTCGATTTCAATCTTGCCCAAAAGAATCATACTTGAATGCAACAAAATGCATATTCAAGTATCTCATAGGCACAATTGAAATTGGCCTATAATATCCAAAGTTTATGTAAACCTTTGAAATTTTGATTTATTTTAAGCTTAATCTTAGAATTAAAAGTCAACCGGAAACCCTAAAGGTCAATAAAAGACTAGTACAAACCCTAGAATTTAGATCCGACAATCCCATATTCTTTAGCCCTAGAAAACGAAGTTGAGATAATTAGTGATAATAGTTCGTAATAATATAAGGAAACGTAAAAATTTCAATTTCGCGAATTTTTAGTGTCCTTCGGATCCAAATGGGATCAGCTCTCAAAAAGCATGTCCTGGGGCTCGGAATAGTAAAAATATTTCGATAACACCATTAAGGCCGAATTAATACAAGAATTTCAAAAATATCAGTTTCATAATTTTTCAATAACTAAAAATAACAGATATTGCATTTATACGTGTATTTTCTTTACTATGGGTATATTATTAGTCTTGTTTACTATTCATTGTCCTATACTACTATTTATCTATCTCTACTTTATCTTACAACCTATTCTTACTACCTACATACATATTTTTCTACTTTTTTCATTTCCAATACACATTCACATCAACCATACATCACATATTTATTACTTTTTATTACAAAACAAACAAAATAATTCACTCTCTCTCTTCCCTCAATAGTGGTCGGTGCCTCCTCTCTCTTCCTCCATTAATTTATTTTTCTTTTTTAATTTATTTTATTACATCTAATTTTCACTCCAAAATTTCTATAAATACCCAATTTCCCTTTACTTCTTTCACACCATCTTTACACATAACAAATCTCTCTTAAATTTACTCCAAAAACTCTCTCAAATTCACTCCACAAATACTCTCTATAAAAATTTCTCTCTACCAAAACTCTCTTTTACCAATCACTCACAAAATCCTTCTCTACATACAAACCATCTACAATTTTCTATTATCTACATAATACCCCATTCATCTACCACCTTCATACCACACAAACACTTTAGATAAATTTTCTATTTCTATTTTATTTACTCATATCATGTAACTAGCATGACCATGGTGTTGTTTTGAAACTCATATGAGTAGTAAAAGCAACAACATGTTCATGTTTTATTCTTGTACATGAAATTCCAAATTTGCTATGTTGTTATTATGCTTATCTATATGTTGATTATTAATGATATTATTGTTGTTATTATACTATAATTTGACTCTATGTATACTATTAAGTATATGTATATCTATGTTTTTAGAGTCTAATGCTCACTAACTATCTCTAACTTGCTATTACTATTGCCTTTCTTTTCTTTTTCTCTTTTTGTGACTAGTCTATTCTTAGTTTCGGATTATCTTGACGAAGCTAAGGCTCCCAATACTTGACCGGGTTACCTTGATGAAGCTAAGATTCTTAATACTTGATATATTAACTTGCTTATTATATTGCTTATTATGTCTTTCTTATATTTTCATATTCTCATACTACATATCCATGTCCATGCATGAACATATTGATGTTGTCTCACAATATTTTCTTAAATAAAAAGAAGATAGAGTTCTTTTCCAAAATAAATTTTGTCATGTAAGAATTGATTTTTCCTATAAAGACTTAGGAATTTATCTTAGCAAATCTTTTCTAAAAATTCAGAGGAGTTCATCATAAGTTTTTAAGTAACCAAAGAACATAGGGATTAGATAATACATAAAGTAGATATATTATACATACACTTTACAAAACCATAAAATGAAAAAGTTTTCTTTAAAAATAAAATTTCAAATTCTTGGTTGACAAAAGTTTTACTAAACTTCATTAAGAAAGTTTCACCAATACTCTAGAATATGAAGAAATAGACTAGTTTGACAAATCACCAAGAATGTTTCTTTTATAAAGATAAAATGTTCTTAAGGAATAAAGTTAGCAAACAACTTAGGAAATCATTTTAATTAAATGAAATAAACTTTAGGAAAAGTTAAAAAATGTAAAGTTTGATAAATTTTAACTACTCTCAAATAGTATTTAAAAACTATCTTCTCAACCTCTAGAAATTAAGTTATAAGAAACTTAGAAAGGCAAAAGTCATTTTTTTAGAAATTTGAAAAACTAAGGAAATAGAATTAAAAAGGGAAAATACTCACTTAAAAAAATAATTTAAGGAATTTTCCAACAAGCTAAGTGGAAATTTTCAAAGTTTTGCTTTTCCAATTTCTAGAAAGCATTGCTTTTATAAAAATCATGATTGAGACAAATTCATTAAACTTATGCATATGATATGAGTCAATATATATATATATATATATATATATTCTAAAGGTTTTTCCAACTATAATAATATCTATTTTTTTTTACAAGTATTTTTGGATAAAGAAAAGTTTGCAAATTTAAGTTTTGAAAACTAAAATTTTCGTGGTGAATCTATACCCTATATTTTCGGGACCCAAATGACTTTTTATGATAAGAATAACCTTAGTAATGGATATATCTTTTCGAATAGGTAGAAAACGGTATATTATATGCGAAATCCCGAGTTAAAATAAGCAAGTTACGACCATTTTAAGTTAGAATTTCCACCTACATGAATTTTACTGCAACTAGAAAATAGAGTTAGAAGTTTTGACTAGAAATCCCATGCCATACTCATTTTGGATATTTCCTTTGTTTAGGAACCGAAGAGGACGACGTATATTACCTCGATGACTACCTCAACTAAAGGAGTATCGTCTTGGCCAAGTGAGTCTACTTCCCTTATTTTTCATCCTCATGCTTGTGCTCGTAAATTAGTTGCACTAGATTTAAGAAAAGATAAAATTGAAGATTCATGTGTTTATAACATATTGAAAGAATATTAAGCATATCGAGCCATGAATTGTTTGTAATAAATTGTACGTTTATTAGCATGTTGAAGTGTCTGAAATTGGTTTGTCACTTGCAAGAAATTGAAAAATCATGGCTAAGCTCTAAATGAAAGTTGATACATGCACTTCATAAGCTGAGTCATATTGTATTTGCTATTGTATAATTGGTGGGACAAGTGTATGATATTGGTGGTAGGCATAACCGGTATATTATGTATGTGACGAGTAGGAGCCGGTAAAGACTACATAAATTGTTAGATAGTAGGAACCGGTAATAACTACATGTTTTTTATGGCGAATAGGGGCCGATAAGATCTATACAAATGATTTTTTTTAACGAAGTGATGGCCGTAATGGCTCGAAATACCTAACCTCGAATGAATGGCGTCATTAATTCAACATATGATTCCTGAAAAATCATATGTCTCGTATGCTCACGTGCTTGTTGCATCACATTTGCTTGTCTAATAAACTTGGTTGTTATTTTGTTTTAAGTGTGATTACTGGGTTTATTCTCACTAA
Source organism: Combretum micranthum (assembly GCA_024138025.1). Classification (NCBI taxonomy): domain Eukaryota; kingdom Viridiplantae; phylum Streptophyta; class Magnoliopsida; order Myrtales; family Combretaceae; genus Combretum; species Combretum micranthum. The sequence goes on along the minus strand of JAMXBD010002132.1, from coordinate 117,974 downwards.
GCCCGTAAAGCTTACGCCCTTATAGATATTTGTATTCATAGGAACACCTGTTCTTGTACCAAAGGTCTCCTCATATCCACGTAAGTTTTCTTTTGGGAGCTTTTGAAGGAAATCTACTTGAATGATTAGACTAAAATTCCTTTAAAATCTTTTGATATAGTATTTAAGTTATTGTAAAGATTATTAAGTATTTCGATCCTTGGAGTTTTAGCGGGGATATGCTCCTAAGAATCATGTAATAGACTTTTGATTGTTATTATTATGATTTATTTTTATTTTTAGATTATTGTATGTTCAATATTACTTGCTTAGACCACACTTCCCAAAAGCATCTATTATTATCATGTTAGACGTCTTACATGTAATACCGAGACTTTCACGTGACTAAAGTAGTCATTCTTAAGTCTTGATATAATATGTGGCGGACTGCCACGTTTAGGGTACCGTTCGAGGTGTGATAGTTTACCTCTTTTGATCTAGTTGGATATTCTTATGCTGACTTTACTAGGTGCAAAGTAAATCGGAAAGCATAAGCAGCACATGCCACTTTCTTGGAAACTCCCTAATATCTTGGCACTTAAATAAACAAAATTCAGTTGCACTTTCAACTGTCAAAGTTGAAATATATACCTGTCAGTAGGTGTTGTGCATAAGTTTTATAGATGAAACAAACCTTGCTAGATTATGGTTTAAAATATGAACATGTTCCAATTCACTGTGATAACATAAGTGTTATAAATTTAACTAAAAATCCGATCCAATACTCAAGAACCAAGCATATTGAAATTAGACATTATTTCATAAGAGATCATGTTCTAAATAGAGACATCAGCTTGGAATTTGTTGATACAAAGAATCAAATTATTGATATTTTTTACAAAACCCTTGAGTGAAGATCGTTTTTTCACTTTATAAAGAGAATTAGGCATGATAAAGTAAGATGCGTGCTAAATATTATATAAACAAGATAGTCTAGAACTTGATATAAAGACTAGACAAAGCTATAGATGTTCATATATGTTTCTATGATGTTTGTTATCTATTTTGTCTGCGAAAATCTATGATATGTTTGAACACTCTTTGCAATTTGTCCAGACAAAATGATTTGTGTACTTGCTCAAACCAAGTTTTACTAAAACTTGGTTGTGAATGCTTGAACTTGCTCCGTGATGCTCTTTAGACCTTTTTAAATATTTGAGAATATTTGAATATTGCTAAAACTTGTATGTTATTTGTGCATCTCTCCTTATTTATAATATTATAAGTATGCCATTTTATTTTTCAATGAGTCCAAAGGGAGAGAAAAATGTAGAATGCACAATTAATATGCATGTAGTATGTTTTTAATGAGTCTAAAGGGGAAGAAAAACTGTTATGTTTTGTTTTTGCCCAAAAAGGGAGGAAAATGATGAATTGCATTTTCTTATAATTAAGCATCAAGCCTTTGAATCAATTTTAAGAAAATTCCTTTGAAACTTAGATGTTTATTTGAGGGGGTATATGCTTAGTTAAAAAGGAGTTAGCTGTGTATGATTGTCCTCATTAAAATGAGGGAGATTATTGGACTTGTATGTTCATGGGGATTTTGATGAGACAATTAACTCTTCAATTGTATTAAAAATACACTTAATTAGTCGGAAAAATATGATGAACAAAATGTTAGAATGTGTGTGTGTGTGTATTATGTGTTTTTGTATTATCCTCTAGAGATTGTGCAGGTTCTTAACAAGGACAAATTCTTGAGTACAACCATGGTCATAGGTCGAGTCGAGGGCTGAACTAGTTCATTCACTAAGGCGTGACAAACTGAAGACTAAAGCTTGACAAGCTCAAATATTAAAAGTAAATTGGTTAGGGGTCACATCGAGGGCTCTACGTGTTGATTAGTTAAGGAGTAACAAGCTCAAGCCCAACACTCGACAAGCTCTGTCACGCTCCAAGAGATACCCTAAATGTAGCAGTCTACCACATATAATATTAAAGTCTAAGAATGACTTCTTTATCCATGTAAAGACTTCGATTTCATGCACAAGACTCATCAGAGGAAACGCATCGAAGTAGTGCAATTTACTTTGATAGCAATTAAGTAACAAGGCAATAGAAATACTTAACATGAAACATAAACAAGATCAATTATAATTCTTAGGGGGCATACCCCCGCTAATGTCTTCAAGTCTACATAAATACATATCCTAATAATCTCCAAAATATCAACATACCATTTATTCATAAAGAAATTACAAGAAAGTAAACCCATCCTATGTTTCCACTCCTTTCACATGGGCTCAAGATCCATCAACAATTTCCTTAATTTACCGTCCCCGAATGAAGTCTCAAGCAGACCTGTTTTAACAAAAACTATGGGGGTATAAGCTTACAACGAGCTTAGTGAGATGTTTTCTCAATATTTGCACCGACACTTATGGACAAACAAGTTAGTTAGTCAACCATATGATATGCTTATGCATCAAATCACATGAAAAATACACATATGTATAGTTATCTGAAACCTATACATAGAATGGATTTACGCTCTTCATATCAAGGGTTAGGGAATTATTGATGAAGGTTCTCTTGATCTTCTATTGTTAGTCCCCAAGCACTCACCCAAAGTATTCGATCGACACGACTCTGAAGCTAGAGTTGCATTCCTTGAGCAATGTGGGTTCTCTAGGAAAGTGCAGGGCTCGTGTCCCAGTACGCTCGTAGCCCATTTAACTTTATGCGTAGGAGTAGCAATCTTCCAAAATGTGACTCGATGAATGCTATGCGTGAGCGTTTTCTTATTAATGCTATTCCATATTATGATTTATTAAAGGCGGTCAATCAATTTGAACACACATAGCGATCAAGCATACAAATGAGTAAACATAGCTAAACAACTGTTCTAGTGTGGCGATATGCTTAACATTCACTTAATCACACAAGCAAAAGAAACACATGCTTAACCCTTGATAATCCCCAATACATATCCATTTTTATCTTTTCTTATCATGCTAGTGCAATTACTTTATAAATACAAGTAAGGTAACGGATTTAGGAGGAAAAACCCACTCTCTCATATCGCAATCTTTTTGGTCATAATAATCCTCAGGAAGGGAAGTCTTGTATTCCTCATCACTTAAATAAAAGAAATACCCAGAATGAGTATTTCATAAAGATTCTATTTAAACTTTCTAATTCTATCTTGTTATTTTCGTCAAAATTCGGATAAGGGGAAATTCCAACTTAAAATGGTCATAATTTGCTCATTTTAGCCTAAAATTTCGCATATTAGATGTTGTTTTCTATCTACTCAAAAGATATATCTATTTCTAAGGTCGTTTCTGTCATTTAAAGCCATTTAGGTTTTAAAATGGGTCGGTACATAATAGATATGAAAATTTCAACCCTCAAATTATAATTTTTCTCAAGTTTCACTTCACTTAGACATTTTATAGCAAATATATAAATATTTCTACTTTTAAAAATCATTTAATATTAACAACTACTCATATTATATGCATGATACTAGTGATGTTGTCTTCAAATAAAATTTGTAAACAATCTTCATGAAACATAGAGTTTTGTTAAAGGTTATTTCTTGACTTGAAATCAAATTTGTTATTTTGTAAACATGTGACTCAGCAACAAGAAAATAATAATCATAGTTCAATATATATTTTGAAATCTCAAATGTCTCGTATTTGAAAATAATTTATTTTTCAAGACATGGTTTTACTCATTGATGGCATGAAACTCTAAGTATATTCCTTATAGAAATTTTTTTTAAGTTTGATTCTTGAACAAAGTTTTGATTATTATATTTTGTAAATATAAAACTTAATTAAAGAAAATCATGATTTTATATTTATTTTAGAATTTATGAATATTTTATTTTTATACTAAACTTCTTTTAACTAAATATTTTTTTTCAAAACACGAAAATTTATGTGGTTATGAAGAAAAAATCATTATAAGTCTTATTACTTCTAAAATGTTATAAGTTTTAGCATGAGGAAAATTAAATAAATGGCTTATTCTGAATTTTTATTCTCATAATAACTCTTTATCTATTAATAGTTTTTCAACATTTTGGTATTTAAGGTGTTGTTGGAAGGAAACTAAAATTTTCGATTGTTACAAGTGAGTGTCTAATTACTATAACTGTTATTTATTTTTTCTTAATTTCATAAAAAGAAAATGAATTTACTTCTTAAAACTTATTTTCTTAAGTTGTATAGCGATTTTATTTTAAGTGGATTTTTAACTAGTGGATTAATTTTAAACTTGACTTAGAAAATTTGTATAGTTCTTCGTGTTTATCAAAGTGTTGGTATAAATCTTATAAATGAGTTTTTAAGAAAAGTTTGAATAACAAAGAATTATAAACATTAAGATTTAATAATAAATTTGTTTTAGTATTTGAAAAGAGAGTAATAGAACCACATAATTAAGTCTTGAAGAAACCTTTCATAAAAACAACACTAAAAATTTATGATGAATCTATTTAAAATTTAAAAAAGTAGATTGTCAAACCATGATCATAAGTTTTATTGGAAATTTTTCCTAAGTGTCAAAAATTATTTTTATAGAGTTTAGTCTTATTTTATAAAAGAAAAGGACTTATTTTATTTCTTTGAAAAATTCCATCAACACAACAACATTATAATCATTCATAAATATGAACTTATAGCTATGTTGTATGATAAAAGAAAAATAAATCATATAGAATATAAAAGATATAGAAAATTAAATAAGCATATATACAAAGTCAAGTATTGCGAGGTCTTTGTTTGCATTAAGGCTTTTCGGAACTTAAAATGGACAAGTTCTAAAAAGAGAAAATAAAATTCATAAGAAAGCTTAAGGAAAAGATAAAGAAGAAAATTTTGGAAGTCTTAAATTTTTATTGAAGTCTTCCCGGATTTAGACATGGGCAAGTCCCTTAAGAATGACAAGATAACAAATAAGAAAAGTCATGGAAGTCTTAGATTTATGTCAAGGCTCTCCAGACTTAGATTATAGATAAGTCCAAAAAGAAAGGAGAAAATTGTTTTGACTTGATGAAGACAAGTCTAAAACTATAATGATTAGTCTTAATAAATTGGCATGAAATAAATAAATCTGCAAGAAAGTAAAAGCATAAATAAAATGTCAAATTGGTGAGAATTAGGCTCACACACACACACACACACATACTTAGTTAAATATAGGAGTTAGTTTAGAAGCGAAAATGAAAAAAATAACATAACAACATTTATAAATAGACATGGTGTTAAGAAGGCATGAACAAGCTGTTTTTCATGATTTCTTCCCTAGCATAAAGCTCATGATATTTTAGACAAAAAAGTGTTTATGTTATGTTAACATGAAAGAAAGAAAGGGTTTAGATTTGTACCTAAGGTTTATGAGGATGGAAGGTGGTAGATAGAAGATGGTTGAAGAGGAAAATTTGTGAAAATCGCAATGGAAGAGAGGGAGAGGCTTATGGTTTGAAAGAGAGAAGAGGAGGATATGTAGAGAAAGTTTGCAAGAGTTTTTTTATATAAAGAGAAAAGCATGTAAAATGAAAAGGAGAAGGGGGGTATTTATAGAGTTTTGGAGTGGAATTTTGCGAGATTAAAATTAATTCAAAAAGAAAATGAAACAGATGATGAGAGAGAGAGAGAGAGGGTAGACGGCAAAATAAGGGAGAAGAAAGAGAGGGAGAGATTAAAAATTAATTTTTGTGAAGAAAAGCAAGTAAAGTATAAAGGAAGTTTAATAAAAAATAGTATTAGTAAAGTAAATGTAAGAAATAGATGTATATATTGTAAGAAAAAGTAGAAGTAGATGAATAGTAATAAATAGTAGAAATAGTATAATGAATAGTAAACAAGACAAATAAATTACAGATAATAAAGAAAGTACGCGTAAAAATGCTATATCTAATATTTTTATATACCAATAAATTAAAAACTGATATTTTTATAAATCTTTACAAATTATGAATCTATATTGATTTCCAAAATATTTTTACTATCCCAATACCGAGATACGTTTTTTGAGAACTGATCTTGTTCAAGTTCGAAACAATCAAATTTTTTATGAATCTGATCTTTTTAGGCTATCTTATATTATTACATACTATAATCCACTAATATCTCATTTATATTGTTCTTAGGTTTTGAGCATGGGATTGTCGGATTTAATCTCACTAGGGCCTATTATTGACTTAGTTGACTTTTAGGATTCCAGTTTCAATTCCGACTTTAAGATTTACTCATAAAATTTTAAAATATAGGGATTTATGTCATTTGTTTTCTGTTCAAAATTTAAGTTTTACTTTATTTTTATGGCTTATTTAATATTTTACAGTTCTTGGGATTGTTTGATTGAGTCTAGGGTTATGTGTCGATTTGGGTTGACTTTTAGTATTAATTTAAATTTTTTATTCTGAAATTCGCCAAAAGTTTTAAGGTTTTATAATTTTTTCATTAAATAACATTTGGGTATATTATCTCAATTTACGTGTTAGGGATCAAATAGATGAATTATCAAGCGCACGGGTTTGAATCGAATGATTACTAGATTTTCATTTTGTTTTTGAAGGTTCTCTTTTTCTTAAGGTCATGAAATTCACATTTGATTTTATTTAGAGTTTCTATAGTTCGATTTTAACTTGGGTCGAATTTTAAGGTTTCGGTTTTGGTATTTAACTTTAGGATTATTTTCTAAGAGTACTAACAAGTTTAAGGGTTTACAAGCTCAAACATACACAGAATTGGTTGAGGGTCAAAACCAAGGCTCAACGAATCTATGGCATGATAAGTTTAAGGTGCGATAAATTTGAATTCAAGGCTTAGTGGAGTCTATGGAGCACAGACTTGGTCAAGGGCCAAAATGAATATGCGACAAGCATTAAGGTATAGCAATTTAAATTACATGTGCCGATGTGGCAAAAAAAAAAAAAGAGTCATTGTGTGCATTTAATGCTTGGCAACTTTAAGACTTTATCTCCAACGAACATTTAGATATTTAAAGGCTATAAATACTCTATCCTTGGGAGATTGAAAAAGAGAGGTGTGGAAGTGCAAAAGAGCTTTTTATTTGCGAATAAAAAAATCATTAATTTTGTTGTTCTATTATTCATTAACTTGTCAACATCTACAAAGAGAGACAAAACCATTCTCGCACTCTGTTCTTACATCTGCTATGTAACATAGAGCATCTAGAGAAAGAAAAGAAAATTTTATTTCCTAAGTGTTGTAAAAGTAGCATACTGCTTAGCTTGAGTATGCTTATCTAGTGATTAATAAAGTGGTCATGAAGTCTTTGGTTAGAGGCATTGGTGAATTGTGAAAACTAGGGAATTGACCGAACTCAACATTAGATCTAGACTCAAATTTTCTATCCTTATCTCTTTTATATTTCACATCACAATCCGTTGTTGTATTATCTGCTACTGTTAAAGTTAAATGTGATCCATTGCATAAAAATTCATTATTTGTGCATTAAAATACTTAATTCATCCCCATCCCTCCTCTTGAGTATTCTTTAGTGTGTTTTCACTTGAAATATTGATATCTTAAATAAATTTACCCTTAATGTTTATACTTTTTAATATAATTTACCTTTAGATTATATTATTAATTTAAACCAATTTTATAGATAAAGTGGGTGCATCTACATGTCAAATGTGGATCGAATAGTTAATGATGTTAACATAAGTCCTAATTTGTAAATAGTGAAAAATATAGACAACTCAAATTGGGAAAAAAAATATATAAGGACTAAAAAAGAAAAGTGATTAAACATTGATCACTAAAAATGTAATTTTATACAAAAATAATTTTAGAAATGAAAATTTTGGACTTTTAATAAAGCACATCTTATCATAATTTTTATAAATTGATAAATTTTAATGTTTTAATAAAATGTTAATCAAGTTATTTTATTTTTCAATTTTAGATTTTTAGCAAAATTATAAAAATTCATAAGTTCAAAAAATTATTAATTACACATTAATAATGTTTAAAAAAATACAACATAATAACATTTTTTTATTTGACTAATTCAAACTCATAATTAAAAAAAAATTAATTCATAATTTTTTTATGCAAAATTAAATTTGTAATTAAAAGAAAATAAATACTTGTCTTAAAAAACATCAAATTGTAATTAAAAATCATAATTCTTGATGCAAACTTAAATCCGTAATTTTAAAAATTATGTAATATACAAATAAATAAATCATATTGAAGGGTGGTAATGTAATATAAAGTTGTTTATGAGGGTAATTTTGTCATTTAACAAAATGAAAATTGATTAAACGAAGGTTGTTTCGCGAAGGAGATGTGAAGCAACTTTAGGCCGGCTGAAGGCTGCCGGCATTGGAAATTTACGCTGTCGGTGTTGAAATTAAGCCGTCGGTGTTGCGTCAGTGTATCTTCTGCAATGTCCATTGTTTATGTTTTCAAGGCAGCTAGCTTTTATTTTAGGCTGCCGGCTTATCCACTTAAGCTACCAACCTATCCCACCAACTTACGACATACGAATTTATATGTAGTTTCCTATTTTATTAAGTTTCCCAAATAGACCACAACCTTCTTCCCTTTATTTTCCTCTTAATCTCTTTTGGTTAAGATTTGATTAGATCCTGATTCCTCAAGTATATAAATAAATTATAAAGAAGGGCAAAGGTGCCATTTGATATAAAATAAGAGGGTTTTATGGACAACCATAATATATATATATTATATTATATGAATGTTTTGTCATACCTAGCTCCATTCTTTACGCTTCAAAAGCTCTCACATGGTTTAGAAAACCTTATGACATCCTCTCAACCTATAATCTTGCATCAAGAGGAAGAAGAACCAAGAATAGGTAATTGATCTTTCTATATTCCTTTTTGATGATCTAAAAGTGTTATCTTTCCTAAAATAATTGTTTGGTTGAAGGGAATAAAGTTTTGGGAGAAAAACCCTAAGTCTTATCGGAGTTTTGTGCTCTACAATCAGAGAGGATCAAGAATCAAAATCTTAGATAAGTAAATCTTTTATCCTTGTGGAGATATAAAAGTTATTTCTTTTTCTAAAATTTCTTTGAATTTTGTGGATTGACAATTTTAGGGTTTGAAGTGATTTGTGGAGAAAAGTTGTGTTTTGGGGATTCTGTTATCTTATGAACAAGAGGGAAAATGTGTGTGAATCTGTTATCGTAGATTTTGCGATTTGGATTGTGGATTTTAGGATTTATGGTTTAATTATGTGTTGGAAAACAGATTTTGATTTGATTTATGTTGATGATCAGGGATATGGTGAAATTAGGGTTTATAATCTTTTTAAAGGATATGTTGATATTGGATTTTGGAAAGCGAATCCAGGTACGATCTTACCTTGCTTGCTGTTTGTGCATGTAAGATTAGAAAAAAATAAATAAATTGACTAAACTCTATCCGTATTATAATTGAAATGTGTGTTGCTTGTGTTTGGCTTTGGTTAGTAAAGACCACGCAGAGTGTGATACTAATGAGGCACCCTAATGATCTATGTGTGAGGATGTCCCGAGTGGACTCGTGCATAGAGATGATTCCGGTAGATTAGGTGTCGGTCCGATTCGTATGGCAGAACGCAATGATGTGTGGAGAGTACCCAACCAATATAATATATATATATATATAAACTATTTTATATAAAGGTTGTGAATCGGGGTCATGAGTTACTCCAGTTTTAGGACTAGTTTCAAATGGTTCTAAACTGTGTGGGTTACTTGGCTAAATTAAAGATAATAAATTATAGTTGTTGCATTAGTTTTAAGTTGTATGTGATAATGTTTATTGCCTGTTCATGTGAATGTGTTTGTGGTATGGCGTACTGGGCGTTTTCGCTCATTCCTTTATTTTTCAGGTACAGGTGAAAATGATATAGTTTATGATTTATCTGGATTCAATGTATATGCGGACTACAGGGAGGACGTTAGCGAACTTGACTATCTTGTAGATATCTAGATCGTTTTTGGATAGCTATTAGTAGTTTGAAATCCATGAGAAGTCGTTTTTAAAAGTTATTTTGTGGTTATGAGATTTTTGTAAAGACTTTTTGTAACACCCTAAACTAAGGCATTACAACCCGCCACGTGTTCCTCTCTTAAAAGAAACACACAAAGGCTCTAAATCTCAATACCACGAAATATAAACATATAAAAATCTCCATTAACCTACATTTAAGGGTACTCCAGAAGGAACAAAACCTGTAATTTTATAACTTTCAAATATCTCATGTAAGACAAACTAAACCCGAGTTGGCAAAACCAAAGCCAACAATAATCCAGAAAAGATCTAACTTCCAACTAAATCATATAATTATGTTTAATAAACAATTACATAAAACCAATACTTCAAATCCTCAAATGGATAAATAATCAAAATATTGTTTCAAAAATCTTCAAAAACTCAAGAAATCCTTTTCATAGGTCATGTATAACATCCTATTCCGCTGCAATGTAATCAGGTCCACTATTGCCATCCCCATGATCAAAATATAAGTCATAACCATACAAGTCATAAACAATATCCCCATCACCTGTACCTGAAAAAGAAAGGAATGAGCGAAAATGCTCAGTACGTCAGTCCACAAACAATATGCAAATGCAAAAACAACATGTATATATACGTGCAACTAACTAAATGCAAACAACAGGATTATTATCTTCATTAAGCCTGCAAAACAACACAGTTCAGAATCATAGATCTATGATCCCAAACTTAGAGTTACTCAGACTCCTGAAAAACAACCATATATTGAAAATAAATAATTATATACATATATTGGTGAATGGGTACTCTCCAAACACCCGCGACCATACTGCCAATAAACCTATATCTATCGGAATCATCTTCAAGTGCAACTCCACTAGGGACAACGACACACAAGGATTATCAGGGTGCCTCACTAGTATCACTGTCTGCCAGGTCTTTACTGGTCAAAGCTAATGACATCCAGAAAAACAAATTAAGCCAAATAGAATTAAGTTCATTTATATATCTGTTCCTACAGGCAACAATCAAAAAACTAAACTTGCAAGCAAATACAACAAACAAGGAAAGGTCGTACCTTTTCCAATTCTAGGAACAATCTCTCCAAATCCACAAATTCTTAAAAACAACAATAAATCTCCTAATCTCCTCTCAAGAAATCACAACTGCAAAATCTCTTCGATCAATTCCCTAAAAAACCCAAATCTCCACAAAACCTTAATTGCATAAATCAACAAATACAAAACAAATCCATCATTCTAATTCGATCTTTTAATGAATCTATGATTTAGAGGATGAAAACTTGCTTTGATTTGACTCTAAATCCAAAAAAATTGCCAAAGACCGCAAAGAAACCGTAACCTTAAAACATCCCCAATCATGAACGAATAAAACCCTAAATTAGAAATCATTTCGATAAAATCTACATATGTAATTAAGGGATTTAATTACCTTAATGGATCTCAAATTCCTAATCGTTCTCCTCGAGATTCAGATCTAATCTTCAATCTTCCTTAAACACCCACTCTTTAGATCTCCAAGAAAATTAGAACCGTTTCTCCAATTCTTCTTAAAAATAAAAGGAAATCCTAAGGTAATTCATAGATTGAAAGACTTTAAAGGAAAGATATGATTTTGATTACCTGAATCCGATCTTCCAAGATCTCCTTTGACCAATACAATCAAATCTCCAAACCCGATATGTATGTTTTCCAATTCTATCACAAATTCAATAATCAAACCCTAAGAAATCTAATAATCCATAATATCTTAAAACAAAAAAAGTGATTCAGTTACCTGATCTGGATTTCTAAATCCTTTGGCAGCTATAAACTCTCAAAAGATAAGAATCTAGGTTTAGGGTTTTGTTGGAGAAAAGACAAAGAAAGAATCTATAGGGATTTGTGACTTTTGATCTTCTGTCATGTGACCAAAATTGTATTAAAATTAGATTTTTGTTGACAAAGAAAGAATATATAAGCTGGCGGTTTTCGACCGTTTTAAACGTACTCTAAACTTTTAAGGTTTTGACTAAGGAATGGTGTGACAAACTCGTAAGTTAAGGGTATATTTATAGAGGTATGTTGTTTAGGAAAAACCCTAGGTTCATATCCAATTTAGGCTGCCAAAATCCATTCTTAATCAAGTTTTTGCTATGTGAATACAATAAAATTATATTTCAACTTTGACCATAAAACTTTCTTATTTAATATCCTTTAACTCTGTAACCCTTCTTAATAATCCCTTTTTTATACTTTAGGATTGACCATAAAACCCTCTTATTTTATATCAAATGACAAATTTGTCTTTCTTTATAATTTATTTATTTTTATATTACACTTTTTATATGATTTTAGTTATAATAGGTTGGCTTTGGTTTATGCCAACTAGATAGTTATAAAAAAGTTTTAGTTTTTATGATGTTTTTAGAGTATCCTCATTTTGAGAGTTTTGAAGATATATGTTTATAATTGGTGGTTTAGAGTTTTAATAGCCTTAACATGTTCTTAATAAGAGAATGACACGTGGCGAGTTGTGATGCCTTTAATTTATGGAGTTACAACTTGAATTTGTAACTTAAAAAATAAAATTTTATATTTTTTTATTTTGCACTAAATTTGTAATTTTCAAATAAATAAGAAAAGCTCATCTACACACAACATCTCCTTACAATCACCATGCGTACTAACACAAAAGTTTGAGTCATGTGCATGTACGTAAGTGAGCACACATGCACATGCACTCATACCCATCAATACAAACAACAACACTGTAAACCCCTAAAATTTTCGATTAATTTTAAGTTTGATCTAAGAATTAAAAGTCAACCGAAACACTAAAGGTCAACAAAAGTCTAGAACAAACCCTAGATTATAGATCCGACATTCCTGTTTTCTTTAGCCCTAGAAAACGAAGTTTGAATAATTAGTGGTAATAGTTCGTAATGGCTTTAGGTTATATTGTTACGCCCCGAAGGGTACCCTAAACGTGGCAGTCGCCGTACATAATATTAAAGCCTAAGAATGACCACTTCAGTCACGCGAAGGCTTCCGTACTATGTACAAGGCGTCTAACACTTGGAGGAGACTCATCGGAGTAATACATTTTGCGTTGATATAACTTGAGTAACAATGTAAAGGAAATACAAATCTACAATACTTCATAATACAAATCATTCAACTTCAATTACATTCATCCACAGACTTCCCTACATAAACTATTACAAGACAAATCATAAACTAGCTGATAACTTCAATCATTCGTATTCTTTACCAAACTCCCGAAGTCATTCCCGGCTCCAACCAATTCGGTCCCCACTTTGCATACTTGAGATAACCTGTCCATTTAAACAACTATTGGGGTATAAGCTACACTAGCTTAGTGAGAATTCCCTTAATTCCGTACCATAACAAACAAGTTATAATCAGTCATATGCTATGCATGAACAAACACGTGAGCAAGCAATTATGCATGGGCATCCGGAACCCACACACAGAACGGATTTACGCCCTCCGTATCTTGGGTTAGGAATGGTATTGAGTCTACACGACCGCATCTAGTCCCCAAGCCCTCGGCTCTTAGCACTCGACTCGGCTAGGCTCATCCAAGAATGCATCCACATGCGCCTTAGTATCCCTGAATGAGCTCTGGCACCGGGTTCGTTATCCAAACGAGTCATCCACGGACCATACCGATCGACCTGCGTAGGAGTAGCATGCTACCAAATGCAATATGTCCAATGCGATGCATGACCAATTTAATTTTTGCTTAGGTCAAAATATTTATACATTCTTTAGAGTGACCAATCCATATCACACATATAATAGAAATAATATGAACGGTGCAGTTATCCAATCAAATCGTGGTTTCGATATGCTTTAGTATTGCACACATTCATCACAGTCTCATCATATATCCCATCCCCATTCATATCGATTTTTATCTTGTTCCTATAATTCTAACTACACTAACAATCACAATCGAGGTAACAAAACAAGGAGAAAACTCACTCGGCCATTGGATCACCGGTCTTCTAGTAATAGTAATCCGGTGGTAGGAATCGTCGATTTCGGGATCTCCTAAAAAGGAAGAAATACTTTAATAAGTATTTCAACTCAAACTAATCCAAACAATTTCATACGAACTATCAAATTCGTAATTCTCGTCCTAAGCGGGAATTCCAACTTAAAACGGCCATAACTTGGTCATTTTAACTCGGAATCTCGCAAATTATATATCGATTTCTATCTACTTCGAAAGATCTATCTATTTTAATATTATTTTCAAGATTTGAAAACATTTAGGTCTCGGAACGGAGGATCAGATCTGATCAGTAACGGTTTCCGATTCCGAAAAATAGTTTTGTAAACGTTTGTAATGTTCCTATCTTATAGATTAGCTATACATGCAATATAAATGATTTCCTAACATGAATGACATGAGATGAGCTTAGTGTATGCATGATCTTGATGATTTTGCTAAAAAGAAATTTTATAACTTTTTATTTTGCAAGACCATAATATCAACTACTTATGAAAAATCTAGTTTTCTAACTTTGATCATTTCCATTTGTTTTGGATTTGTTACTTAAGAAAATATAATTATTCTTGTTAAAATTGAGTCTTCATTATATCTATTACTTATGACTTTCATTTCTACATAAAAATTTCCATTTTGCACTTTATAAACATGTTTTCAAGTGGTGTTGATTCCAAAATCCGAATTTTACAAAAATTGGTTTTTGAGTGATTCCTTCAAGTAAAAATCATTTGATATTTAGAAAATTAAGGCTCAATCATACATAACTATTAAGGAACTCATTCTTACACAAAAATTTGCATTTTACACTTTGCAAATACATTTTCCAATATGATTTACTCAAAAATCCGAATTTTAGAAAATCCACTTTTTGAATGATTTCCTTGGGAAAAACTTGTTTAATGCATTAAAATTTGAAGCTTCACTACATCTATTGTCTAAGAACTTCATTTAACACATAAAACTTGCAATTTGAGCTCAAGTACTAAGTGATTACATATGCATCATCTCAAATTACGAATTTGACAATTTGATCACTAACTCAAAATTTTCCATTGTAATTCCATTACTTGTTTTACACATTACTCATGCCTAAACTCATTTTAACTTGTAGAAATCATTGCTTAATGATATCTATTACCTATATACTTCATTTTTCACATAAAACATGAGTTTTGAAGTTGATAAATGGGTTTTAAAAATTGGTTTTGATTGGGATCCGAATTTACAAAATTCATTTTTGGACATATCTTTTGATAAAATCTATCTAAACTTATGAAAATCTATTCCTTACATATCCTATCCTAAGAGCCTTTCATTTCTTAAATAAAAATTACACTTTGACACTTGGAAAGTGGTTTTTAAATGGGGGTCTTGCCAAAATACGAATTTCACAAATTTTGTTCAAGTTCAAATCTAAGATCTACACATAATATGAACATACACCTAGATGAAACCCATGAAAACAACTTTAAACTCATAGATCTAAACTTTGCTCATCAAAATTACTCATTTATGTTATCTATACCCTAAGCCCTTCATTTTAAATGAAAAATACACATTTTGAAGTTGAAAAACCACTTTTCTAACTATGGTTCCATTTTCATCCGAATTTTCAAAATTGATTTTTGTTGAAAACAAAATAGATCTTGAGTTTCCTACAACTTTCCTACCATCATCAAGCTATAGCAAGTTGTTCATGAACATAAACAAAGATCTAATGCATCTATGAATTCAAAACTTTAGATCTAGTTTTCTAAACTAGTTTTACATGCACGAATCACTAAGATAGACATGCGGATGCTAGATCTATGCATAAATCATAAGGAATAACAAAAATAACAACTTAAATACAAGATCTATGGCATAAACAAAAATCAAAGCTATAAAAAGTTAGATCTACAATATATATTAACTTTAAACAAGAAAATAATTGAAATACAAGATAATAAGAGTAGAGAAAAGGAGAGTTTCATTTTTGGCATCATCATCCTAAGCTTTTAAGCTTATGAAAAGTCATTTAATGCATGAAACCTTCATTACACTTTACTATACCACCTATGGAAGCTTTGAGATGAAGATTTGCTTAGAAATCTTCAAGAAATATGGGTGGAAGCTAATGGAAGATGTGGGGGCAGCATGTGTTCTTGAGGAAACAAGAACAATATGAAGAAGAAAAGAGAGGAAAATGAGAGAGAAAAAGTTAAAGAATGAAATAGGGAAAGTGAGTAAATGAAGGAGAGAGAGAAAATGAGTGTTTTAATTGAATAAATGAGAGAAAAAAATAAAACAAGGGCAGCCAAGGGGAGGGAGAGCTGCACGTGAATGATGGTGAGGAGAGAGAGTGAATTTTGTTGAAATTTGACTCAAATTTGAATTGTATAATTAATGTATAATGTAACTTTCTTAAGAAGGAGTGAAAAATAATTAATTTAGTCAAAATATGAATAAATAAAGGACAATGGAAGCCATAAATGAGTCAAAAATCTGTCATCAATTGTGGGATAATGTGTAGAAAGATTGAAGTGAAAAGGAAGTGATATGTGTAAGGTGTACTTGAAGGTATGGGTTGTAAAAGTACTTTATTAATAAAAGAAAATAAAATTAGAAAATTTATTCCAAATATTTATAGCAGATTTTTCATAATTAAATTTAAATAATTGGTTTGAATTATTTTAGCATTTTTAACAAATAGTTACCGTATGATCAAAATACGCGAATATGGCTATAAATAATATTTTTTATAACCAAAAAATTCTAAAAAAAATTATTTATGAAAATAAAATATTTTAAAATATTTTTCAATTATTAAATTAATTTATTTTATTTTTAGTATCGGGTCTTAAATAGAATCTGATCCCGTAAAGACTCGAAACGAACTAAATTTTAGAAAAACAAAATTTTCTATAACATATAAAATATTTATCTAAAAATATAAGACTTTATAAAATAATAAAATTTTGTAACGAATAAAAATGAATAGTGCAAAAGATTAATCAATTACCGGTAATAATGGAAATACGATAAAAAGGTTAAAACTGTAACTTTTATAACCGAAAAATTATATAACTGATATATTTAGAAATCTTATGGAATTACGAGTCTAACGGTACTATTGGTATATTTTTGATATCTCGAGCCTCGGACACGCTTTTCGAAGTCTGTGTCCGAACGGTTCGAAATAGGTCAAAAATTTACCAATATGATATTTTTAAACAAACTCATATTATTAGCTATTCTACATATTTAGCTATGCCTCGGCTTCTAGGGTTAGGGGCGTTAGATTGCCGGACTTACACTATTGTATTCCGGTTATGGTTTCCGGGTGATTTTTCGGTTTAGGTCTTTGCCAATTTGGAAACTGATATTTATGTTTATACAACATATTTAATTTGAGAAATTTATTTTAAATTTTATTTTTGTAAGTATTTAATATCTCTTAATGTTTTCGGAATTCTTGAATTGAGTTTTATTTCCGAAGATCGATCATTATTTACTTTTAATAGTTTGTTTTTGGGCTTATATTACCCGATTTTATATAGTCGGAGTTAAATATGGAATTTTTCGTACGTCGTGGTTTTGAATTTGAAGACCACTGTGTTCTTATTTATTTTTAAAGATTTTTATTTTCTCAAGATTAAGAAGTTTCTGAATTCGTTTGTATTTTTGGACTAGTTGAAATTCGGTTTTAATTTGGAGTGATTTTTAGGGTTTATTTTCGAAGTTCATCTTGAAATTATTTACTGAAATTTTTCGGGGCTTACATATATAAAAATATCAGATTTGTGAAATCTAAGTGCCCTTTGGACTCAAACGAGATCAGTTCTCGAAAATCGTGTCCCAGAGCCCGAAATAATAAAAATATTTCGATAACACCAATAGTACCAATTTAAATAAGGATTTCAAAAATATCAGTTTCGTAATTTTTCGATAATTAAAAATATCAGATACCGCAATTATACGCGTATTTTCTTACTACCGGTACTTTAATTGTCATGTCTACTTTACATTATATTATTTACTACTATTCTACACTATTCATCTATCTCTACTTTTTCTTACAACCTACTCTTCGAACCATACCTCTTTCTCTTACAATTTTCATTTCCAATACAACTTCATATTTTTCATATCTTACTTTTCATTAACCAAAAAAAAAAAAATTTCTCTCTCTCTTTCCTTCATGAATTGCGTTGTCCACTCCCTCTCCCCTCTTCATTTTGTTTCAATTTTCATTTATTTAATTAATACAAATTTCCTTCCACATTTTCCTATAAATATCCCCTCTTCCTTCCACTTCTTTCACAACTTTCATATACTAAAATTACTCTAAAAAAATCTCTTAATAAACTCTCTCAAGTTTCTCTACTTTCCACTTCTTCTATAGGTAATAGTTTTATCTTTCTAAAGTGTTCATTTACTTAGTATGAGCTTAGCGTGTATTTTCTAAACCATGAAGGTTAAAGAAAGAAACAATAAGTTCATACTTTGTTTTTGTTCATGAATCTAATTTCTTTTATGTTGCTTTTATATATATTTAACTAAATATATCTATGTAGCTATATATATCTTTTAGAGCATATAAGCTCATTTTTTTTGCAATTTATTCACCTTCCTTGCAATTTATTTACCTTCCTTGTTGTTTTAAGACTAGTCTTTCTAGTCTTAGACTTGTCCTCATCAAGTCAAAACGTTTTTTTTCTCTTTTTGGGACTAGTCTTTTCTTAGTCCCGGGATACCTTGATGAAGCTAAGGTTCCAATACTTGATATATTCTTTACTAGCTTATTTCTTTAACTATTACATCTTTCTTATGTTCTTATCATTTTATGATTCATAAATCATGCATGAACGTATTGATTTTGTCTCAACAAGATAAATAAGGAAAGATTTTCTTAAAATAGAGATTCTTCTCTAAAAATAAAAGTAGGAAGTAATTTTTCATAAAACTTAGGAATTTATCTTAACGAACTTTCCTAAGAAATCTAGAGGAGCTCATAGGAATTTTTACAAAACATACATAACATAGAAAGAACTTCTTGAGTAAATAAAAGTTTTACTAAACTTCATTTTTCATCAAATACTAGTTGACAAACACCAAGAGTTTCTTTTCATAAAAATGGAATGATCTTAAGAAACAAGGAAATTATTTCTAAAAATATAAAATTGTTATTATTTTCAAAAAGCATTAGAAACTGAGCTTAGAAAATAAAATCATTCTTTGAAAATATGAAAAGACTAAGGAAAGGGAAAATACTCATTGAAAATAACTTGAGATATTCTCTAGCAAAAATAAGAGAAATTTTCAAAAGTTTCACTTTTCCAAAACTTTACTATTATGATTTGAGACAACTTCATTAGTTTCATACATTTGATATGAGTCAATAAATATATGTAAATACATTTCAAAGGTTTTACAAACTATTATAATATTTACTCTTTGATATGAGTTTTTGTTAAAAGAAGGAATTCAAGTTTTATAAAAATTCGTGGTAAATCTGGAAACCACTATTTTGGAACTTAAATGACTTAGTTTGATGAAAATAATTTTAGAATTGGATAGATCTTTCCGAATAGGTAGAAAACAGTATATTATATACGCAATTCTGAGTTAAAACAACCAAGTTATGGCCATTTTAAACTAGAATTTCTATGGTTGTCAAAACCAGCCCGGACCGGCCGGTTCAACTGGGTTCGACCGGAATTGGTACTAATATTGGGCCGAGTCTCGCCTAAAACTCGTTTTTAAACGAACCGCGAGACCCGGATTGACCTGGTGTCAACGCCCCAGCGGGTACCCTAAACGTGACAGCCCGCCGTACGCAATATTAAAACTTAAGAATGACTACCTCAGTCACTCGAAAGCTTCCATATCGGTACAAGGCGTACATTCACAACAAAGGGAGACCGGTGGAGTAATGCATTTTAAGACATTGGCAGCGGAACATGCAAAATAACACTTAATATATATTCATTGAAATAAAAGTCTTACAGCTTCTAAGGGGCATTCCCCCGATAATTCATAATAACATGGTTCTAAATATAACATAACTAAAGCTAGAAGATTTTAGAAGAAATCTACTCTATAACTTCAAAATAGATTGCCTCCAAAAGCTTCTCAAAATAAGGATTCTACCCGGGAAATCAAGGTGGTCTCGGGTGCAAAAGATAATCCTGCAATATCAAAAGTCTATAGGAGTATAAGCATGACTAGCTTAGTGAGATATTCCTTACGCAATAGTACTCATAACAACAATCAAACAAGTTTATTAATCAAGCATATGAATGCAACAACCATATGATCAAACATTACATACGACTATCCGGTTTCGTATGTTTGATGGATTTACCCCTCCATCGGTGGTTAGGGAATGCTTTGAACTGGGTCCCGAACAACCTCCTCAAGTTTGCGCGCGTCTTGGGGTTCCAACGAACCGTACTACTAGTCCCCGGGCCTTCCATGCCCAAAGCGATCGATCCGGCTCGGCTACACCTTGAGGCCGTATTCCCCGTACGTCCTAACCCTCAAGATGTAGCTAGGCAGCTTACCTTTCCGGTCCCACGCTGAGGAGTAGTAGCAAAACTTCGAAATGATATTCTAAGTGATATGCATGAGCAATTTATTATATGGGATTTCAATATGGCATTAAATCATTTAAAGCGATCAAACAATATTTGCACACATAACAATACATACATGGAAACATTTATATCAATCACAAATCGGGTTCCGATATACTTATCGTTCATTGATCGCACACAACGAATCACATACATAATTCCCATAATATCCCACATGCATATCAATTTTATCTTTTCCTAACATCTAGTGCTCTATTCTACAAGCACATGCGCGAATACATAAGCGTAAAGGAAACTCACTCGTCCATAGCGCTCTAGGAGTCGAAGTAATCCTCGGGAAGACAAGATCGTGATCCTCGACACCTAAACAAAAGAAATACCCAACATGAGTATTTCATCCAAGATCTATTCAAGTTCTATACTTCTATCTTAAAGAATTCGTAAAAATCGTATGGAATGGAAATTCCAATTAAAATGGCCATAACTTGCTCACTTTAACTCGGAATTCCGCATATTATATACCGATTTCTACCTACTCGAAAAGATCTATCTATTTCTAAGGTTATTTTCATCAAAAGAAGTTATTTGGGTCTCGAAATAGTAGCGTACAGATTTGATACTAATTTTCTAAACTTCAAAACTAGAGTTTTCAAACATTTATTCACTCAAGGGCTTTTGTACAAAGGTATAGATATATTGTATGGTTGAGAAATCCCTTGAATATATGTATATACATATATGTATAATCTCATACTATATGCATGAATTTGGTGTTGTCTCAACAATGGTTTCGTAAAACAAATATCTTGAAAGTGAGATAAGCTTAAGGCTTGAAAAGGAGTTAGTTTTACTTTGAAAATTTCCTAAATTATTATAAAGGATTATTTCTTCCTTTTAACTCCATTTCTTAGTTATTAATCTTCAAAAGTAATTTTAATCTTTCAAGATTTTCATAAATTTATTTCTAGTGGTTTGGAAACATATAGTTTTTCTAACTATTTCATAGTTATATCCACTTTTAACAGAAATCATCATATAAGTAAAATTTGGAAAAACTTATCTTAGACTTTAGTGTTGGAAAACTTTGACAATTGAATTTAAGAAATCCTTTGTTTAGGTCTAAAGAAACTTTCTTATTTCTTTGAAAAGAGATTTTATAATAACTTTACTTTATGTATTTCTTGGTGAAAACCACATATTATTACTAAAACTTGAGCTAGCTTATCTAACTTTAGAAGAATATTTGCTTAATAAAAATTTCAAACCTTTAAGGAAAATAACTTCTTATGTGACAAAATTTATTTTTAAAAAGAGTTCTTATTCTTATTTTAAGAAAGCTCATTTCTATTATGATTGAGACAATAACAACATATTCATGCATGAATGAGAATATGTAACCATGAAAAATATAAAAACAACATAATTAAAATAAATAAGAGCATAAAAGTAGAGTCAAGTATTGGGAACCTTAGCTTCATCAAGGTATCCCGAGACTAAGAATGGACTAGTCCTCAAAGAAAAGAAAAGCAAAGAAATAAAATTGTTTTGACTTGATATGGACAAGTCTAAGACTAGAAAGACTAGTCTTAATATTGCATAAAACAAGTAAATAAATAAATTGCAAGACTTGAAAATAAATAAATAACAAGTGAGCTTATATGCTCTAAATAAACATATATATATATATAGATAATACAAATAATAACAATATCAACATAATAGTAACATAAAGAAAATAAGAACATGAACAAAAACAAAACATGAATAAATTGTTGCTTCTTTAACTCAATGAGTCTAAGAAACATACACTAAACTCATGTTAAGTTATATGAACATGATGAGAGAATATGAGAAACTTTTACCTAAAGTTTATGTGTTGGTTGAAGAAGAAAAGAATGGGTTGTAATATTATGTGGGAATGGATTTCCTAAAGAAAAGAGAGAACTTGAGAGAGATGTTGGGAGAGGAATTTTGTGGAGTGATTTTGGGAGAGTTTTAGTATGAATTTTTGTTGTGTGAAAGAATGGAAGAGGAAGGGGGTATTTATAGATTTTTGGAGTGGAAATTAGATGTAATAAAACAAATTGGAAAAGAAAACAAATTGAGAGGAAGAGGAGAGAGAGGGTGGACGGCAAAGGCTTTGAGGGAAGAGAAAAATTGATTAATTTTGTTGTTTTGTAATAATAAGAAGTAATGTGTAAAGTGTGATGTGATTAAAATTGTATGGGGAAGGTAAATTGTAAGGTATAGGTATGGTAGTGTGTAAGAATAGAGTGTAAGAAAAAATAGAGATAGGTGAATAGTAATGAATAGTAGAAAAGTACTATGAATAGTAGACTAGACAATTAAAATACCGGTAGTAAAGAAAATACGCGTAAAAGGCCTATATCTGTTATTTTTAGATACCGAAAAATTCTAAAACTGATATTTTTGAAACCTTATATTTTTACGAGTCTATTGGCATTGTCGGAATATTTTTGCTATCCGGTGCTCCGGGGCACGGTTTTCGAAAACTGATCCCGATTGGATCCGAAAGACACTAGAAAAATTCGAATCTTATATTTTTAGGCTTCCCTATGTTATTATGAACCGTTTTCCACAATTACTTCAATTTCGTTTTCTAGGGTTTAAGAATACGGGATTGCCGGATCTAGATTCACTAGACTAAACATAGAACTAGGTTAATTTTAGGGTTTCGTTTCAACTTCCGGTTCTTAGGGTTTGCTAATATTATCGAAAAATCTAGGGGCTTACACCTGGTCAAACCGGGTTGAACCGGTCGACTCGAGGTGGTCGAACCGGGTTGAACCGGTCGACCCAGACTAGTTGACCCGGATTAAAAAAATAGAAATTTAAATATTTATTCATACTTTATTATAAATTTATAAAATATAATCATTAAATCATATTTATTTAATAATTAATTGATGAATTTGATCCAAATATAGATTTTAATTGAGTGATTACACATATATTGGTCTTTTATAATTAAATTATTCCTTATATTTTTATTTTTTCGCGACCTCGCTTCAACCCCCGGTTGAACCCGGTCCAACCCCTTGACCCCACCCTGACCCCTAGCTTGTCCGGGTCAAACCCTGGTCCGGTTCTGACAATATTGAGAATTTCTTTCTATACGAATTTTAACGATTTAATAATATAGTTCCTTATTAGTACCATAGAATAAAAAAGAAATACTTATTTTAGGTATTCTTCTTGATTAGGTAATCTTGAGGAGGATTGTTCATATCCTAAAGATTACTACGATTAGTGGAAATCCCGAACGACTCATCCATTTTCAAGAAATGTGTCATTATGGATGAGTGAGTTTATTCCCCATTATTTTTTATACTTATGATTGTGCTTGTAAATTTAGTTGCATTAGAATTTATGCGAAAATCAAATGGAAGTTGTATGATAATATGTTGAAAGAATATTAAGTATATCAAAACATGATTTGTTTGTAATAAAGTTGCATGTACATTAATATCTTGAAGTGTTTGAAATTGGTTGCTCACTTGAAAGAAGTTAAATATAACTACTAGACTTTAATTAAGAAATTATGCATGCACTTCATATATTGAGTCACATTTCATTCACTACTATACAATTGGTGGGACAAGTGTATAATAGTGGTGGTAGGTAGAACCGGTATATCATGTAAGTGGCGAGTAGCAGCTAGTAATAACCACATAAATTGGTGGCTAGTAGGAGCCGGTAACAACTACAAGTTTTTTATGACGTATAGGAGCCGATAATAACTATAAAAGTGTTTTAAAAGTTGTGGCTGTAATTGGCCTGAATACCCAACCCCGAATGAAGGGCGTAATTCATTCAACATATGATTCCCAGAAAGTCATATGTCTTATATGCTCACGTGGTTGTTGCATTCCATTTGCTTAACTAATAAACTTGGTTGATAATTTACTTTGAGTATGAATTTTTGGGATTTACTCACTAAGCACATAAGCTTACGCCCCTATAGGTATTTGTATTCTCAGGAACACCTATTTTTGTACCTGAGGTCTCCTCATATCCACGTAAGTTTTCTATTGAAGCTTTTGGAGGAAATCTACTTGAAGATTTAGATTATAATTCCTTTGAAATCTTTAATGTAGTATTTGAATGTTGTAAAGACTATTACGATCTTTGGGATTAGCAGGGGACCGTGCTAGACGCCTTACATGTAATACTAAGGCTTTCGCGTGACTAAGGTAGTCATTCTTAAGTCTTGATATTATATGTGTCGGACTGTCACGTTTAAGGTACTCTTTGGGGCGTGACAAACACAATCACAACGCACAACCCGATAAATATCCTATAGGGCTTGGGATGGGTTTTGTAACAACATAAGAAACCCCATAGGGTTTTAGGTTGAGTTATGGGACAGATATGAAACTCATAGGGAACCCAAACTCATCAAGGAAAAAAATTAAATTTATTTCAATTATTAAAATTAAAAATCAAATTAGATTTATGTTTATGTATTTTTGTTATTTCAGGTATTAGATTAATTTAATGAATGGTATATACGTTATTAAATTTGTAGTTTAATTTAATAAATGGATATATGCATTTTTAAAATTTGAAAGCATTCACTTTTTTTTTATAATATTTCATTTTAATTAATCATGGTGACTTATTCAAATGTTAAGCTAATGAAAAATAAATTTAAAAGGGTTTATTTTGTACTCAAATATTAATGGAAATAAACTTTTCCATAAGTAGACAAGAAGAAAATTACGGGTATGCATGTTATAGAATAATATTTTTTTAAGATTACTTTAAACTTAATAATTAAAGTTGAAATATCTATAGGTCTATCGGGTTTAGATTCAAGTACCTTATAGTGTCTATCGACTGGTGAGGGAGGGGTGGGTGGGGATAGGTAAGTGGGGTGGGTTTTGGGTTTATAAACAAAACCCTACAGGGTTTGAGACAGGTTTTGTGAAGCCTAAAGGGCATTGACTTCGGGTTTTGAAAAACTTGTCCCGGTTACATCCCTATGTTTAGGAGATTAAGAAGATCCAACATGACGACACAGAACAACCACGCTAACATGCTGTAAACATACATTATTGTTACATTCAATTATGTTCTTAATAAGAAGAAACTAGTCTATTGTAGAGGGACATTGGTAACTAGGTTGTTAGCTCAACTTAATGGCACGAAGCCATGAACCAGTCTTTTAGGCTAGTGATAAGGCTTACAAGACCAATTTCACAAAGGGATATAATAGGGAGATTTGACTTGGTTAGCTTAAAATAAGGATCGCTTAATTAATTTATTCCACTCTCAGCCTTATTTAGTTGTCTCACACTCAAAGAGTGCTTGGCCAATTTATTCTGTTCTTAGCCTTATTTAGTTATCTCACACTCAAAAAGTGAACTTCAAAAATATCTTTCTAAGCTAATTTAGGTTTTATGTGACTGAAATAAGGCTTATATGGACTAAAATAAGCCTTAAGTCCTTTTACTTTAATGATGACATATTTTAAAAGAAAATTAGGCTTCTTTTATATAATAAAAGCCTTCAAGCTCTTTTCAAGCCCATTTACTAACCTAACCAACTATGAAAGAAAAGAAGGCTTCAATATCAATTGTTGGATCCATAGGAAATGATCTAATGGTGATCAACCACACACAATCCCAACCATCCGACCAGATTTCATCTAATGATTGGTATCAACCTCTAACATTTACAAATAGAAGGCTTCTCTTTTGATTTGCAAACATTATGCATATTGTTAAAATTAAGAGCAATGTAGAAACTTTGCTGAAATATCGATACAAATGATCAAAACATCTATTTAGTGAAAAACAGGTCAAGAATGATCAAGTCTACTTCATTTGATTTTCTGTTCCAATCGTGCAGTTGAGAAATCAAGTTTATCTATTTCTCTTCTCACACCTCTTTCTACAACATTTGTATGTGTGTCATCATCTTAAGATTTTCTCGGATTGATCAGCAAACTTGTTACATGTGATGAATTAACTGTAATAACCCCACCAAACACTATAAATAAAGAAACCTTTTTTCACCAAAAAAGCCAAAACTTTACCCTAAAATGCACTTACAATGAAAGAACAACATGTTCACTAAATTCTTAGTATCAATTTTTTTTTTCAAGAAAAAGGTGAAAGAAAGTTTAGGAAGTGGATAAATAGAGGAGATGGCTTGGAGAGGAAATGGAACTTGTGTAAAGGGAAGGGAAAGAGAAGAAGCCAAATCATATATTTTTAAGAACCAACAAGTCTCACCTTGTTGATAGGATTAATTTTTGTCTTCTTTTATGTAGCGAGTCTTAACATCCGTTACATATGCAGTGACCCCTACTATAACCCTTGTTGTTTGTGCTATGTGCATAGAGTGGGTTGTATCTTACTTTAATATAATTTAAAAAAAAAAAAAAAAAATTTCCCCTTAAACTGACAAGTTCCATTGGTTTGGATCACTTGTTAAGAGCAATTATGTAGTACTTGATAACATGTAAAACTACATGTTGTCTTGCTTAAAAGTGTTATTTACATATATTAATAAGCTAAAATTAGTCTAAAAAAACTAAAACATAGAAAATTGTACGTAAAGTTCAACATTATTGAATTGAAAATTTTATGAAAAAGGATGAAATGATACTGAAATTGCATTAATTTTGTTACATTTTATAGATTAAGGCCGTGTCTGGATGCTAAGCTTGATAGCATTTGAATGCTTGATGTGCTCTAAGAATGATGCAGACACTTACTTGAACATGCCAAATGGTCAAAAGGGAAATTAAACTTGAGAAGAGTCTCTCATGTCCCATTCAGACACTAGCTCACATGGTATTTAGACACCTTACTCATAACCTACGTACGTATGGAGGGTTAGAGTGTGACATGCATTTGGTGTTTGAATGATATTGTCTCAACAATAGCATTGAAGGTGTTTAAATGCTATCTACAATCTATCAAAGAAACTATTCCATTTAATGTTGAAGAAGTTGTCCATTTTGTTTACTTTATTAATACACTCTCCTCTTCTAAGATAGATTTATGGTAGATATAGTGTAAGTAGGTAGATTTTATCTATTTTCTTGCATTTGTGAGTTTGGAAACATGCTTAGAGTGTGTATTCTTTAGCTTTGGTTTGAGTTTTGTAAAGTAATGCTCATTTTCTTTGAAACCATTATCTATGATTTTATTGAGTTAAATTGTACTTCTTGTTGTGTTTTTCCTTTAATATAACTGGTTAATTCATTATTCATAGATTTGTGATTGTTTTATAGGACTTCTAAGTGTTGGTTTTATGAGTTTCTTATATAGTATTGTAATTGATAATATGGATTTTTGGTCTTATAGGTTTATGAAGTTTACGAAATTACAACTGAATACCAATTTTAGTATATTAGGTTTTTAAATGACATAAGGCCCATAATTGGATTTAACTTCTACTTAAACTTGCTTTGATAATTTTTAAACTATATGTAATAATGAATTTGGCATAAAGGTACTAGATTCACTTGTGTATTGATGTTGAAAATGTGGTTTATCATGCATAACAGTGAGGGAATCCATAATTTTAATCTAAATATGTATCGTCAATAGCTAATATGCATCGGGTAAATTCTTGTTAGTGATTGTGCCTAGGCTAATTACTAGATATTGTCATTTATATATATTGATATGGAGACATTTCTATGGCATTGTTTGCATGTTTACTTATAATAGGATTTATGAATAATTTAATTATTCTAAATGTCCTTAGATGTTCGCTATTGTAAGAATGATAATGAATTAAATCTAATATGAGTTTTTGTTTGATAGTCATGAGATGTCTATTTGTATGTGGATACAAATTAAACTCATAAGCACATATTAGAGGACTATGTATTGAACTTACCTGCAATGAGATCACTACATGGATTAGTGTAGTAAGTGATTCTCATAATAATAATGTTAGCATATCCTTAGACCTGAAACCACCATAGGTTTCAACATGAGGAACATTATGATTCAACTCAATCAAACGTTGTCTTTAAGTAGATAATTATAAAGGTTGAGATTAATCGTAATGTGAATTATATAGAGGAAGTTGAGTGATTAAGATGGGATTTTGTTCCTCTCATTATGAGAGAGATATCTCTAGGCTCCTCGATAAGTGAAACAAAGAAATGTATGGCTGTACTCAAATGAATTGATAGTGTGATCAATTTTATTTATTTTGTCAGTTTACTTGGAGATCAAGAAATGAAAAGATTGAACGATCTAAGGATGATACTATTCATACCTTATGTTCAATCTAGATATCATGTGACAAAAGGATAATGACATAAATTATAGATTAGGTAAAAATCAGATCATCGATCTTCGCTTAATTTAGGTAAACATAATGTCTTACTAAAGGCCGCTTATGTTTTGCTGACAAAAATGGTTTTAGGTTAATGGCCAATATTAAGTAAACCTACATGGTCACATACGAAAAAATGAACAAAAAGGATTATGGACTAAATTTAAATAAGTCCAACGAAAATAATAAATTTATTTATTATTAATCTTAATTTGTTAAAAATAATAAATAAATATAATTTATTAAGAACAATAATAATTCCTACTTGGACTAGGAATTCTTATGTTAATAAATTAATTTATCCCTAATAAAATTAGGGGTACTAATGTCATTATTTATATTAATATTATTATAAATAAAACATAATAGATTTTTCTTAGGGTTATGACATGTGTTATCAATATTATACCTATAAAGAAATTCTGTAAACCCTGAAATAGAGAGGCATGAGAGTCGTGAGTAAATTCTCCCGATGAAATCTAGAAGTGTTATAGATAATGCTAGTACGTGAATGATTCTTTTGAAGGAGTGTTCATTCGTATGGATACTGTAGATGGGATTGCGAATTCGCGATACCTATAGATCCAATTGGCCAATTGATTTCAAGCTTTAAGATTAAGGTATAAATTTGAACTATTTGTTTTGTTTTAATCTAATCAAAACACATGGATATTGGATTAGGGTTTTCGTTTTGAATTCTGCTGCAAAAGATTTGATCTTTATAAATTCTAAAACCCTAGGAAAACCCAACAATTTTATAGAAAAACTATTTTAATGGGATGTTTTCACTATAAAGAAAAATTTATCACTCATAATAAGGGATAAGTTCTTGTGATGATTAATACCTACTCAATCAATCAGAAATATAAGCTTAATGCATATGATAATGCTCAATCCTAGAGAATGGAAATCATAACCTTAGTTCTTATGCATATCATTTTTTCATTAGTTCTCTAGTGTTTATGGTTACATTTAGTTTTACAATCCACTATCATAATTTCATTATTAGAATTAAATTAGTATAGTAGGCATTAATCTAGGAGTTAGCTTTACCTTCCTTGAGGATATAACCTAGTACTTTACCAAAGTTGTAATACTATAAATGATTTAGCGTACCGGTTGATTAAGTATATACTATATGTTTTCTTTTTCATTGATATGTGCATATCACAAGTATCCATTAATAGTCTGGTAGACTTGTAGAATGGTTTATGTAAGTGAATAAGTCATTCTTAGCATATTAAGCTATGGTGATTAAAAAGAACGAGGGGATGGTGATTAAAAAAAATCATGAATATAGCCATTCTAAGGATTTAAAGAATGGTAATTTTTTATTCTTTGAGATGATTACTTGTGTATTTACTTATTTTTTAAAGATTAACCATTCCATCTAACTAAATACTAAAATAAGATCGAGGAGAAAATGAATGTTAGTAGACATCTCCAAGGGTTAGTCTGAACAAGACCCGACTTGACCCAACCATTGTGGGACTAAAGATGTGTTCAAATTCCTCCTTCCTGTTGTAATGACCAAAAACATATTTAGATTGTTTTTCATTAAAAAGAAATTAATTATCTATTCATAATATTTAGTAAGTTGTTAATAATAATACATGTGATAAATATAATTCAAAATCGTTTCTCGTATGTTATATGGAGTATTAATAAGCGAGTAACCTTACTTCTAAATAATGTAAGACTTCTTTTTCTTTTGTAAACTTTTCTCTTTTAGAATATCACTCTAATCCAACATTGCTAATATTTTAACGAAAATGTAATTGTATATTAGTATGAGTAGAGTATATTTTTAGGCTTATTTTATGTTTTAAGTTTGAAACTTTATTTTAGATTATGAATTTTTTTTTTCATTTTTCTTCAAGGATGGGTCCGAATCTGACCCCACTTGGCCCAACCCACCCCTAGCTATGGCAGTTTTGAATCCATATTTTCTACATCTGGACCCTGGAAATGTCTAGATGTGAGGTCTATATAGTGGAGAATGGGCCATTGGGAAAGGATATTACTATTTTAAGGACCGGAAGCGAAAGATTGAAGTAACGATTATGATACAATATAGCTCCCCTTTGCATTCAGGGAAAGACGAGGTAACGTAGAGAATCTTATTGGCATCGTATTTTTTTAGATTATGAGTGCAGTATTCAAATTGTACAGATATAGCCTTCAAATTAAAAAAGTTGGGTGAATTCCAGCATAATATTATATTTCCCGTGATAAAGAGAACGTACGTTTTTTATTCAATAATATTATGGGAATGCTCAAATTTCTTACACCTCTGAGAATATTCCAATTTTTCTTAGTTTATTTATATTCACCAGTATTCTTAATATATTTAATCTGATTAAGTGAAAAAAAAAAAAAAACAAATGATGACCGACATTAGAATGACAAAAGCCCTTATAAAATTTGAAAAATTCCAGTCCGACCTCTGCCCAAGAGTCCAGTGAAACGGTCAAGGTATATGATGAAAGAAAACCTAATAGGCCTAAAATCCTCTCTATTCATCATCTGACATGCACAGTGACACTTTTTTTGATCAGAGAGAGAACATAATGCTCAGTATTACTCATTGGACGATCACACTGTGTTATTTCGAATTCAATGCATTGAACCCTCAACATCCATCACTTGAGTTGTGAGATTCAGTAACACATGTAATTGCAAAAATCAATATCTATTGTACAATATAATACATAAGTAATTAAATGTTAACCAAGTAATTCAAGTATCGACTTGTACGATTATGTGATGGCTAGTCTAATCGGTTACCTAATTATGAAAATAGATATGTCCTGCAATGCGATTATAAATAGATATAAATAATATGAATCATCAAATAAGGGATGAGATGTTTAGGCCCCCCCCGAAAAAAAAAAAAAAAAAGAAAGAAAAAACTTATTTACATACTAAATAAAGTAACTTCTTTTTAATGTTTTCTAAATGTGAATAAACCATATTTAAAATCTCAAATGATAGCAAGTTATTCGAGAGGGTTAGTGATATATAATTATTAGTAATATTTTAATATATAAGTAGTATTTTAATAATTATTTACTAAAAGACATAGATTGTCAAAATAACGTTATAATGTGCCGCACATTGATCTAATAAACATGTAATATGTTAGTATTAATAAATCCATTTTCCTCCTTTAGTTAATTAAATCCTCAAAGAGAAATTTTATTATTTGCTAGCTCCCTATTCAAAATTTCAAACAATGAAACAATTATCAAAGCATGAAATATATAGCTTTATTAACTTACCATAGCAGAGAAATCCAACCCTGGAGGGAGGTTTAAGTTCAAATATTTGGATTAAAAAAATCAAATATAAACACCAAAAGTACCCTATAATATCATTTCATAAAGGTCCTACTCCTAGTCCTAGTATATTTTGCAAATACCTCGATTGCATCTTCTCTAGATTAGCTAGCTTATAGATTATAAAAACGTACACCTGACAGAGAAAAATAGACCTTCATTAATAATTGACTATAGTCAAAGTACTTCTGAAACATATCATAAATTAATAATATTAGTACACAATATATATAAAAGTCGTGAAATTTTGACCTCCTATAATTTCTTAACAAATATATATGAAGATACTAGTAAATGGAAATTAGCTCAATTTTTTGAATACGATCTATTACGCTTTTTAACTTCTAAGAAATACATACATACATACATGCATGTATAAAATTCCAAATACATACACCTCGTATAACATATATAGCTTTTCTTCGATATTCGTTTTATGTATATATAGTTGGGTTAAATAAAAATTGGTAATAAAATAACGATAAGTATTAAGTAAATAAGAGTACTAATAAGAACATAGAATAATCCTAATTTAATTCCATCAATATGTATAGATTTAGAAAAAGAAACCACAACAATATTAAAAGGTGGAAAAAGAAAAGCAAAGTAAAATTAAAAATAAAAAAGAAAGAAAAAGAAATAAAGAAAAACAATTTGACCACACACACATTACTGTTAACTATGACCATCGTCATTAAATTCATTTATAAATATTCCTCGAGTCACCATTCCATGGTAATGAAAACTAGCTTGATTCGCATTGATAATTTTAATTACACTACTTTATTTAGTAAATGACCAACTCAACTTGGACTATCCGTGAACGTTAAGTCGCCATGAGAGGAAGGATATTCCATTATTGTTATTATTATTATTATCAGAGTCCCTCGATGCATCTTCATCAATGAACCGGAGCTCATTGCCTATTGCTGGAGAGAAGCATTGCATTTTCTGGGGTGGTGGCGTGCGGTGTACCCATGAATTGTTGAACAGGTGTTGTTGTGCATCTATTATGTTCCTCCACCGTTCGCGGTGGCAGCTGCGGTTGCTCTTCTTTCCTCTTTCTTGAACCGAATCCCACAGGCATTGCATAGAGACTAGACAAGACACGAGAATATCATAATGTTTTAATTTAGCCAAATTATTAGTGCAAAAAATGGATATCACACGAATTAAAATTTTACATGGAAGACGTTTATTAACTATATAATAAGCATTAACAAAGTTGCATTGACCCAACAATTAATTCTTTTTAGATTAAAACATTACCTAATAAACTGTAATTACAAATCACGAGAACAAGAAACAATATGAAGCTGCCAAGTACACGCACATATATATGTACGTATACTAATGATAAAATTAAATAATTTGCTTTAATCGTAGCAAACATTAGATGTACGACATAAATCTTATTATACACTGTAAAACCACGAACTTCATTTTTATATAAATATGAATTTTATTTTTATTGTTTCTTAAGCGTATTATAAACTTCTTAAATTTCCACCAGAAATTAAATATCTGATACTATGGTTGGTATTCGCCGTATATGATTAAAAAGCATTACCTTGGGGCCTCTTGGGCCATTTCTCCATAAGGAGTAGACGTAGTGTCACAATTAGCACAACGCCGGGCGAGGAGCGGATCACCACCGCCACCGCCACCACAAGCTCCTCCAACACCGACACCACCACCACCACTACCACGGTTGATTTTGTACTGGGGATGAGCCAATGAAGTTGTTGTGTGCTTAGGTTGTAGTAAATCCCAACAAAAACTGGACACGCAAGGACCTGCGTACGTCTTTGATCAACGCGGGGCAGTTTCCTAATATCATCATCATCACTCATCCTAGTGGAAGGTGCCAAGAGAGAGAGTGCAGTCAACGGAGGATGAAGGGTACGAGTATAAGAAGAAGGGTACATGTGATAATTACTATGGTCATCAAGGTGGTGGGGGTGGTGGTGGTGGTGGTGGTCGGGTTTTGGCATGGAGAAAAGGACCGAGAAGGCGGTTGAATTGGTCTGGGGGTGAAACAAACCGCAAGTACAGGACGAAGAACCCACGTGTGAAGTGTTGTTGTTAGTACTACAACACTTGTGCATGATGTGTTATGAAGATAAATTGTGTTGTGTTGCCAACTTGAAATGAGAAACACACAACTAAATGGAAGAAAGTATGACAAGTGATTGTGAAATGGCAAGAGAGGGTTTATAGGGAAGTGGCAAGAGAGAAAGAGAGAGAGAGAAAGAGTGGGTAAACAGTATTGAAAGTGACGTGCTAATAATAAATTGTTTGAAACGAAGCATAGAAGAGAGCTTTTTAAGAAGTTTTCTATCCTTCCTTTTTTTTTTTTTTTTTTCCTCAATAAAAATTTATTTGCATCTAATATTTGTAGGGTTTGGGGGTAATATGGTGTGGGGGGTACGAGAGGGATCGTTGTCTGGTAGCTTTATAAGCAAATATAAGGGCGAAATAGCAGTCAGCAAAAACCTGCAGTATACTGTTGTCATCAAATGGAGAGAGAGAGTGGAAGTAAAAATATTACATGCATACATACGAATTATGGCAAAAGAAGGGCAGTTGTAAAGACAGGGACAGATGGGGGGACCCACATGCATGTATGTTTTTGTTGTAGAAGAGAGAGAGGGAGAAGGTCAGTGAGTCAGGGCAGTGGTGGGGTGATATGACTAAAATCATCAATGTGGATGCGAACAAGTGACGATTGATGAGTAAGTATATGTTATTAGTGGGTTGCATTACCAACATTTTTCTTTTTATTTTATTTCGATAAACTTACATTACTAACATTTTCTTTTTATTTTTCCAATTCAAAGTAAATAACTACCAATATAAGGTCCATGGATCAACATCAACGCTCAACTTTGACGGTTCAGATGGAGATACCGGCGGTAATAATTCAAATTAAACTCCGTACTCGCAATTAATATTAGTTCAAGACAGAGATACAAAAAAGACTCTAACAAGGGAATTATAGTGAACCATGGTACTTTATTTTTATTTCTAATGATGACTTCGACTAAATTAGACACATTTTTATAAATTGTGAGGTGGTGACTATTTAAATTTTTAGCTTGGAATGATGAACGAGTTATTACTATTCATAGGAGATAAGTTGTTTCGAAGTTGATTTTGTGCCACGACTTGGATTGTGTAATCATCATTGTAACATGAAGGGGGGTTTATAGCATGCAACGTGCGCAGCGGTTTGATTGAATGTTATGCTTTAAATGCTTGACGGTCTAAAAGGTGGGATCGTCGTTCATTGGACTCAAACATGGTAACCATCGAGAAGCTACGGTTAAATCGACAAGAAATTCATTGGAGGTTGCAGTACCAAGCTCATCTTTATTATGGTTCACTTCCACTATTTATGGCAGCCTTCAGTTTAAGTTTAGGGAAGTTTTAAAAATAGCAGCATAAGTTAATAATGGGTCATGGGTGATGATTGGAGACTTCAATGAAGTGTTTGTCAAATAATGAAAAAAGTAGGGTAAGTGGTAAAGCAAAGATATTATACAATCCTTAGCTCAAGCATACCAAGATTGCAGAATGTCTGATCTTGGAACCGTGGGACCTATGTTTACTTAGTTGAATGGAGGAAAAGTTTGGGCAACCTAATTTATACACGAATTGATCATACCAAGTCTAACTTGGAGGGGAGAATGTTGTACCCGGAAACAGAAGTGTTTTACTTGGTCAATCATCAATCTGATCATTTCCCATTACTCCTTTCTACACATCAAAAAGTCTTAAGTGAAGCCTCATAATTCAAGGCCCTTTTTGGTTCCAACCCATGTGGTTGAACCACCAAATTTTAAAATTTCTGTGGAGACTCATCAACTTTGTCCTGAATTTCTATTTTTGAATAATTTAGAGGATTTTACACAGGAATTAAGCAAATAGAGTAGAGATTTTTTAAGAATAATCTATAAATGGAAGCATGATATTTCCTTCTCCCTGCATGAGATTAATTAACAAAAGGATTCATGGGAGCCCAATGCAAATTCTCCTCAATAGAGAAGCTTTCTCACTAAAGAATTAAATGAAATATTGCACCATGAATAAAAATATTGGCTACGAAAGCAAAGTCAAAATAGTTTATATTGCGAGAGGAATACAAAGTTTTTCCATGCTGTCGCTATTGTTAGAAGAACTAAATCTCGAATAGTGAGACTGTGGTGAACACACGAATTAGTGTTGTGATGAAGAGAGTTTAAATAAGATTGTTACTAACTACATCGTTGATTTGTTTTCTTTGATGAAATGCTTTTTCACAAAATGAATAATAATTCATGTCTTTACATTTATAAATTGCAATTCAATAGTTTATTTTATAATTTTGTTATAAATATCACTTTCTTGAAAGTATAGCCTATACAATTATCATTTCTTAATAAAGACAAGGGTATTTTTATATTTTACCTTTTAATCAACAGTTTTTTTTTTTTGCCCCAACTTTTAATCAAGTTTAGAGAGGGGAGTTATGAATGAATAAAGTAAAAAAAAGAGAGTAAAGATTGATTGTGTGATTGATTTACTAAAATTTTATGAGGTCTATATACAATGTTTAAAAGTTTAGAGGCCGTTACCATATGTCATAGAAGTTAGAATTTTCTTTATATTTGATTCTCACATGGTCTTATTACTTATCTTTGTACTTTTTTTATTTTCTTTTTAAAATAGCTATCCATATATATTTGACACCCTTTTCATCGTTATTACCATTTTATACAAGGAAAAAAATTCAAGATGAAAAGAATTAGAAAATTGTAACAAGGGAAAAGAAAATTGTTTTCTTTTTAGATTTATGAACGTCAATAATTCAATATTGCATCTATAAAATGCGATATTATAATTGAATTTATATAATTAATTTTATCTGATTAATATTTGTTCATTTTTTTTTCATGAATCGATAATATAAGAAATTTTTTCTCGCTCTAGATTCATCATTTCCCTAAACTAAAGGAAGGAAGGAATTTTTTTTTTTTGAGTTTATTCGCTTCCCTAATTAATTGTGGATTTATTCCCATAAATACCTCCTGTCACATCTAGGTAACATGTAGACTTATAAGTATTCATCCATAACTTTTATGCGGTCTTGCTATGATTTATTATTTCACAATCACTAATTAAAGTATTAGTGTGATTGTATTTGACAACCCTTGGCATCCATTAATTATGTTTTATTTTACAAGTCTAGCTTATATTGATTTAAAGCTTTGCAAGGCCCAATTTTTAAAGAATAATGCCTTGATAAATTGATATCTCTAACAAAAAAAATTTATTTAGAGTACCAATAATATAATATTATAATACAAAAGAATTTCTAAGTAAGTTAAGGAAGAATGCTGTTGACTATAAGAATATCATAATTTTCAATTTTTTTCAATAAAATATAACCATTAAGGGGTTACACTTTCATACAATTTTCTTGGAGTTAGTAGGGATAGCTGCATAAAGTATCTATACCATCAACTTTTGATAATTTAATGTATAAACTTTTATTCTCTACACTAGGTACATGTTTCTTCAATTCAATTTCAATTTAGTATCTCCTAATGGAAAATCCAATGACCATTGACCTTTTATTTGCATTTGATTATTGTGTTTTAATTTTGATTGAGTTATAGGGTTTGTACTTCAGTTTTGATGCATTTTGGTATTAATTACAGATATTAAAATTATATTTTGATTTTTAAAAGATAACTAGTTTAAAAGCTAGAAGAAAAATATTATTGTCTAGTAATTTCAATCTTAAATAACTTTTCCATATGATGCTCATGTGAACAAAATCTTAGATTGCTTGAAAGCTCTTAATATCTACTAGATTTGAAAATAAATTTTACTCTATATACTAAGATCATGAAGACAAAGTAAAATTTTAAATGATTATAATTTATAACTTAGTATAGTTTGACTTTCTAAAAATGAATTTAAAAAATTTTTATGTAATGCATATATATCTTACCACATTTCAAGTATTTTTTTATAGTGTCTAGATACTAATCTTTTTAACATGCAATCCCATAACTATAAATTGAACATCGTATTATCATAATTATATAACTGTTATAAAGCAAGCTATCTAAATATTATCATTTTAAACTCAAATTTAGACAATAAAAAATTATCCAATGGATATACTGGTCTAAATCTTATATATTTTTGTTACTTAAGAAACACTTGACTATATAGGGAAAAAAGAAAAAAAAATTAGAGAAAAATTTATTAATTCCTTCAGTCCTTTCCCGCATTAATATTTTATTATATTTTCATAAGCGTTGTGTTTAAAATATTTTTCTTTTTTTTTTTTTCAAAATAGGTCACAATAATTTTTTTCTAAATTTTGCAATATTCTATGCATTAAAACTTAGTGTTATGACTTTTTTAATTTTTATTTAAGCGTCATTTATATTTTTTAAATATGTTCTTCATTTGATTTTTTTTGTTAAAATCTTTTAACTTATCATATTTTCTAATGTGAATGTAAAATTATAAAGAGTATAATAATTATAAATTCCATAAATTTTTGGAATAATCGAAATATTAAATCCACGTCAAAATTATAAAAAAAAAACATAAAAATGATAGCTAGTTAAATATGCCTAAGAAAACTTATTTAAGCCAAATTAACAATTTTAAATAGCTTGCAATGTGAACATCCTAATGATTATAAGTTTACAAACATGCGGTGTGTCATTTGCAAGTTCTGTAATCATAAATTTGTAAAATTAACATCAAAATACCACGAGAGACATTTATATCAAATGAAAATGTATAATTTGAGAAGTCACAAAATTTTTATTTTAAGGCCTTTTTTTAGAATTTTTTAGCTAATTTATACGGTGAGCGGATATGTATTATATCCTATTTTCAACTAAAGATACATTTTTACAAGTTTCTTAAGGGTATATAGTTGCTTAAGTTCGATATCACATCCAAAAGCTACACATGGTTGTATAGACCAGTCATAAGTAATTTTCTTTTAATTTTTGCAATGATATATCAATTGATGAAAGTCAAATTAAATTTTACTCAATTAATCAATGAATGAACCATAAAATGAATAAATATAAACTATAAATATTAGAATGCGGTGAGAACTAAAATTTATACAATAAAATTAAAAAAAGAGGAAAAAATGTTGTATCTGTTAGCAGAAATTACAAAAAAAAATGTTGAAAATTAAAAGTTCTGTCCATTTATTTCGAGTTACTGATAGGATTTTTTTTTTTTTTTTGAAATAGTATAGGATTTAGAGGAAGATATTTGAAACTCTAGATTAGTGAAAAAAAAATTAAATATCTAGACTTGAAAGTAGACAAACACTGGATCTAATCTAAAGTTCTCCATATATAGATGGAAAAATGTTACTTTTTTTTGAAAAGTCAATTTGATAATTAAAACTTTCAAATAGTTTATTTAATACTTAATTAAACTTTTTATGATTATTTTTAATATCTTACTATTATTTATTGTTCAATTTGAGATAATCTATCAATGCTACATGGTGTTACAAAATAATGATAAAAATTTAATGATAGATTATCTCGTCCTCATCAACAAACAAAAAAATATAGTAAAAATAGTTTTTAGAAGTTTATTGGATAATTAAATTGATTATTTTAAAATATAAATATCAAATTAAATTTCGTGAAATTAAGATTATTCTTAAAACATCTTCATTCAAATAAAAAGAAGAAGAGATCTTTTGTTTTTTTTAGTTTTCTATGGAATTCATATTTTGCTAGAGTATTGACACAAACTTGGCCTTTAACACATAAGAGATACAAAAAAGCTCCTCAAATCTCATCAGTTATTTTTTATGGATGTTACATTATTGATTGCCAAAATGATGAAAACACTATTATCAAAATATTTACCTATGACGTTGATGGGAAAGTACAATATTCGTGTGACTAAGATACATGTTTGCCCGAAAAGGCCTAGGGATAGAATAGTCATCAACACCACTCACAGAGAATAATGGAAGTGCAAGGCTTTTTATATTCTCATTTTGCGTTTTTAAGTTTTTCATCAATAATATAATAACGTTACATTAAGCTAGTCATGTCGCCGTACACTCGTCAAGGTTCAAAAAAGAAAAAAAAAAAAACTTACCCTCAGTTTTAAGATCATTTGCAGACAGCAACTGCTGCGTATAAAAGTTTTTTATTTTTTTACTTTTTTTATTAAGCCTTTTTTCAGGCAGGGGCAGCCATCACGATTGTAAAGATATCAAACAATATTTTGAACCTCATAGATCAGCCAATATATATATATATTGAACCTTATAGCCTTATTAATGATGCTTTTGATATATATGTATGACTTAAAAGAATGATTTTATTGACTACAAACATTAAAAAGAAAAAGAAAAATTGTAAGAAAACCTGAGAACTTTTTTTTTATTTAATAGCAGAATTATTCTCTTTTTTTTTAAACTATTTTATAGAATAATTAACGGATATGATTTTCTACATAAATTGTAATCTTATAACATAAGGACCGAGGGATAATGCAAATTGCCAAAGGGGAGATGGGGTTGGTCATTGGGTAGTCAAAAGAACCCACGTGATCCACTAGGGAGGGGGAACAGTCTTCTATGGATCTATCTGCTGCAATCTCCGATCACGAGGTCAATTTAAGTCTCAAAAGCCCACATCCAAACACAAGTTACACCACCACCTCAATCAATACATTAAAACACTTGTGTTTGTATCCCTATCTCTTCTCTGTCTGTCTCTGTCTCTGTCTCTGTCGCTGCCACCCTCCCAAGGAAAATGGAATACTTTGTTCATCTCTCTTCCCCTCACGCGCCCCCTTCCCCCTCCATCCTTACTCCTTCTCCATTTTCCCATTTAACCATTCTATTACTAAGGGACATGAGCAAAAAATGTATGTAATAAAAAACTACAAAAATGTCCTGGGATTGAAAATAATAAATAAATAAATAATAGTAGGTTAAATTCGTTCCTTTAAAATAGGAGTTTTGATTGTAAAACTTATCTCCTGAAAAAATAAATTTAGTTTAATTTGTTTTTTTAAAAAATAATTTCAATATAATTTTATTAAATTCATCTTTTTAATAGATCGGTGAATATGTCTACTTTAATACTGATGATGACTCATCTTCTTCTTTTTCTTCTTCTATATAAACAACATACCAAAAATAAATAGAAAATAAGCTAGCTAGTTTCCGATAGCATTTTAAATGAGTGTAACTTTTAATTTGGAATATGATTACTATTACACCCTATATATTAAATTTGTTAGAGGACTATCGTTTTGTTCACAGTAGGAGGACTCACCATAAAGATATAGAAGAAAAGCAAAATGATAGTTAAAAATTAGGCTGCAAAAAAAAAAACAAAAGGAATAAGATTTATTTTGATAAAAGAAAAGACCAGAAAAAAAAAATGAAATGAGAATGAATGATGTAGAAGGACATTTCCTTTTTCACAAGCTTGTAGATGCCAGATGGATGGTTGAAATATATTTTTTTAAACTTATTAAAATGTCAAAATATCCTAATTTTTTATAATGCCATTTCGGTATAAGGGCATATTAAGTTGTTAATCCATGCATTCCCTTTTATCATGGTTTTTTCAAAATAGTTCCACCAATAGAAGTATAATATGAGAATTTAGAATTACTTTGGAAAAGTACATAAAGATTTGGGACTTCCGGTAAAAATCATCCCCTAAATTTACTAATTCCGTTTACATCACATTAAGATATATCATTAGATTCTGTCCACAGCCCAACTTTTAAGGGATCTCATATCTCAACCCTTATAAATGTGAAGTTGTTCTTGAAATGTGAAAGGACTCATTTACATATTAAAAGATTAAAGTTGTTCGATCTCACAAATTTTAATATATATCTACACACACTAGTTAATTTATATACTTTTTATTCTTTTCCCCGTAAATCTCTCTTCAACTGTCCTACGTAATTAATTTTTTCTTTTTTCTTTTTAAGTATCTTTTTAGTTAGTTTGTTTATATACTATCTATATTATATATATATTTTTTTTTTCGTTTGGCAAGTGTAACAAGTGTAATTTTCTTGGGACCTTTTTATAAATAATCAAGCATGGACATTTTAGTTTGACCAATTTGATATTAGTTTAAATTTTTGCACAACAATACGGGTGCTTGTCTTCTACAATATTCATTTAATGGAATTTCATTTCTTTTCCGAAATGAGTATAAAATAAATAATACATGGCTGACATAAGACATTACAGAAAAAGGAATGGTATCATCTTTGATAATTAAGTCGAGTCAACTTGTAATTGCTATCCTCAATTGACTCCGCATCTTGGTTATACTTGCAAATGATGGATATTTTTGGCAGGACCCTAGAGTATATGATACATAATAAAAAAAAAAAATGGTTTCACAGTAATCTCTTTGTAATAAAGGCAAGATTGTTTTATTTTTACTCAAATAATTACTTATTTTATATTTTATAGTAATTAAATATTGTAATAGGCATGTAATAATCATTATAATTCTGTTACATTCTCATGAATTGAAATTTAATTTCCTCCTTACTCTATATACCCAAGCGAATGAGATTAAAAGTTTCAAGAAAATTCTATGGTTCTATTGGTGGATCATTCAGTTAATCGTTTGATCACTAAATTAAATATAATAAGTGATATATTGAGTATTTTAGTGATGTGATCATTGTTGGATTTAAATCTGAACCGTGAAATAATAGATAGGAGCGGTCCTGTTAGGAGACATGATGGAATAATAGAATTTTATAAAGTTTTAATACTTCAATTGCAGTACTTTTTTATTTTAAATTTTAAAAATAATACTATAACTTTTTGAGAATCTAATTAATTTGACATCATACGTTACAACTTGATTTCATAATTAAAAAAATTTAGAGTATAATTATTATTATTTTAACCAAACTACATTGGTCTAAGTAATAATATTTTTGTGGGTTTGAGAAAATGGGACTGAGCTGGCATTTAGGCATTCTCTAAACGAATATTGCACGTTTCGCATGATATTGGGTGCAACTTGCAAATGCCAATAGATTTGTCAACAGCAGTAGGACATTCAAGGTATCAACCGGTGAAAATTCAATTAGGTAGCAAGTATGGTATTTAAAAAAAAAAAATTGAGATGACTAATTGTAAAATGATCTAAAATTAAATGATTGAATTTCACATTACCTTGCTGGACTATTAGTATTAATGCTGATCATCAAAGTATGATAAAACCCAATTCAAATCCTTCTCCCCATTGGGAAGAGTGAAAAAAATAGAGATATGAAAAAAGATTCACATTTGCCGCTCTACGTGAAATCACTTATAGTATAACAGCATTATAAAATGGGGACTAAATTGAAATCCTATACCTCAATCTATCATCTTGGAAAAAACAAAGGAAGAAGTTCAAAATTTCGACTGAACTATCACGGTAAATAACTAGAGATAATGCTCTTAAAAAATGTAAATGGTGCTGCAGGTCCAAAAATCAATTTCTGATTATAAATTTTTCTATGTCTAAAAATTATTTTTCTATTACTAAAATATCTTATTCTACTCTAGAGTCTTTAATATTTTTCAGAGTTCTTAAAGTCTCTAAAGCGTGGATTTCATTCTTTTCTTTTTCTATCTCTAGACTTGCTAAATTTCCACCACCTGCTAACTTTGATGTGCATGGGATCCTATAATCTCGTAATAATTGAATGCCTTCTCTAGTGATCACTAATATCTTTCAATAAAAAGGACAGTCATATAATAAATTATGTATTAGATAAATTCAAATCTCTTAGGTAACCAAAA
This sequence comes from Combretum micranthum, assembly GCA_024138025.1. Taxonomy (NCBI): domain Eukaryota; kingdom Viridiplantae; phylum Streptophyta; class Magnoliopsida; order Myrtales; family Combretaceae; genus Combretum; species Combretum micranthum. Next base: position 73,844 of record JAMXBD010002132.1, on the reverse strand, counting down.
CCTTTTTTGTAAATTCATGAGGTAGAAAACCTGTGACATTAGGTACAAAACTTGTTACATTGCTATTACTATGACTATCCATTATTTCGTTATCTATCTTAATACTAATTATACTAACTTTTGTACCTGCTGGAGTGTATCATTATTATTTTTTAAATATGAACAAACCCATAAAACTTAAAAAACAAAAACAAAAACAAAACAAAAGGCTAATAATAGTAAATAACTATATGTAAGTATGGATTCACAAATTAGGAAAATTCTATGGCCCCATCATAAATTTTGACGGGATTAGTCTTATTACCATTCAATGGCTCACACCATACACAATCATGCTCGAATCACTAAAATAGTTAATATTCCATTTATTATATTTATTTTAACGGTTAGATTAATGGCGGCGGGACCGTAGAAGCTCTGCAAAAATTAACTAAATTAAAAGAATAAGAAAGTGAAATATTAATTTCAAGTAAGAATTTATTTATCCTAATTTTATATGTGTCTTTTAATCTTTATCCATTTTTTATCCTATATGTAAATAATTTTTCTTAAATTTTGATTGAAAATAACATTTATATTTAGTGTGATTAAATTTTAATATTAAAAATTTTGTGGAAAAAAAAAAGAAAGAAATCTTAGGTGGTTGATGGTTGACCCACATAACCCACTACCTTACATAAGGCGAAGACCGGGGAGAGGGGTTGAAGTGGAGGTGTGCGCAAAGCGTCTACATAACCTGTGGGCTGAAGCGAGACGGGAAAGTTTTGCCCACCTGTACAGTTCTAACATCAAATACCCTTCCCTTTCCATACTACCACATCAAACCTAGTCTTTCTTTTATAGGAGTTTGAAAACAAAATAAAACAAAACTTCCTCTATAACACAAATCTCTTAAGAACTTTTAGAAAAAGTAAGATCTTCCTTCAAACATTTATTTCTCTCTCCTGTAATTAGATACTACAAATTGAAAGTAACTCTACAACTTATCTTAATAGGGAATTAAGGATATTGAGCCAAACAAATAAGACCTAAAAGGAGGTAAGAAATTGCTGGAAAGAAATATGAATTTTTATCAATAAATTAGTCATTAGATGAATCTTTAACAGGTAGAGAATGATACAAGCGATCTCGAATCATGAATTTCATCAGAATAGTTGGATTATTGGCTATCTACAAGTATAAGAACAAAATCTCACTTGTGTCTTATTTAATGCTTATTCATAGAAAGTTATTATGAGATTATCATGAAGAAGAAATTGGTGATTTCAAGGAACTAGTTTTAGATTAAAAGATAGAATCTAGGTTTAATAAAATTTCTATTAAAATCTAAATAAAAAGCATTTAAAAGATTAAATCAATTAAATCAAGCCAAAATTAATGAAATGCATAAGAAAGGAATGAAGGTAGGAAAAAAAAGATAGAAACTGCATATTAAGCATGGAAAAAAATCAACCTAGGATTTAGGATGAGTTGAGTTGATGAGGAAAGACCTCAATCCCAGCTGAAGGCTAAAGTAACCATTGATTTGCTAAAATAAGTTGGTTGACTGCCTCAGTTGATCGCTCTTAGTTGGTTGCTAGTTTGACCACCTCTCCTAATTAACAAAATTCATTCACGATAACCTATACAAATTCTCATTTGATCAAAGTTAAATAGTTAGAAAAAATTAATAAAATGAGAGGAAAATGAGAAAAACTAGATTAGGATTTTAATCTTTAAATGATGAGTTGGTGATATATGCTTATGTTACATTATTATTAGAAAATTAAATTTCAAGAGTTATACAAATACTAGGTATGTGGCTACTATTGTGTCTTGTTTGTTGACGCTAAGTTTAGAAAACCAATTAATTGATTTATGATCTAGTAGTATTGTGGTGTTTTAAGGTGTTTGGTAAGTTATGTTATAATTTGTTAAGATTATGAGAAGTTGATTGCCAAATCCTTCGCACATTAAAGGTTATGTTTTTAGGAAATTGTTTTTGTTAACTATACTGGATGCTCCACATTTTCAAAATTGTGCTAATATCCCTGCACCACATTTTCAAAATTTGTATCCAAAGGTTTTGCTGTTATGTTTTTGTTTTTGTTTTTGTCCTTTTTTTTTGTAGAAAAGAATTTCGTGGTGGTTTCGACTTCAATCATCACTATAGGAGATCATGACTATCCTCCACCATAATTAGGTGGGGTAGGTAACTTACTAGCAGCGTCTTAACAACTGATAAGGACTGATCCATGATCCTAAGCACAAGAAAGACATATTTGCCAAAGGTAAGAATCAATCCCATGATCACTGAGCGGGCCAAAGTCCTACCAGCTAAGTCAACATCTGTTAGTGCTATTATGTGAAATCCATATTTTTCAAAATTGCACTTAGTTTGTAGAACCGTATTAGGTGCATAAGTGCAATGTGGTTTAGTTATGGACATTATATATGGTTTCATAATAGACAAATTTATGTAGATTGATAATGGACATTTCCCATGGATCAGTAATGGACGTTTGACGCTTTGGGCTTGTATCTATTCTAAGACGTCAACTTGTATCCATTCTTAAGCTTCACACGTAGCTCCATTTGAAGCTCTATGCTCGTTTCCGTTTGTTTCCATTGTTGGTATAAATTTTGTTATGTGTTTTAGATAATAGTTATAAGATCTGATCCCAAGGGATTTTTGTTTTTTATTAGTTAATATATTGGTCATGGTTAAAGCTAAGATCCATTTAAATTAAATTATATTGGTTTGATTATTAGATTAGTTATTTTAAGTCAAATGGTGCGGCATTGTACTTGTTTTGGTAGTGTTTCACACAGGGTGTATCTACACTTGGTGTTTTGGTTCACCCTCATTCTTCACTTGTTGATTATGCTAATATTAAGAAACGAGGAGGATGGGGAGTGGGATTGGTGCAAATGGAAGATAATTGGGTATAGCAAATTTAGTTCAAATTTAAGATAAATTATAGTATTGTTTATGGAGGAAATTGCATAAGTAGCAATATATAAAGATATTTGAAGATCTATATAGATATGTTATGTTTGTTAATTCTAGTATTGGTTCTAAATTTCATATGCTTGTGTATCAATGAAGGCGGATAAATATTTGTTGACTTGGAAATATTGTCCCCATCATATCCTAGCCGATATATACTTAACACGTGTTAAATAAATTTTAAAAAATTAGAAATATTCTTAAAATAAAACAAACAATTATTATCGCTCCATGTACATGTGTCGTGTTATTGTTACTTAGGATATGATTGTAATATAATATCAGGGATAACAAAACTTTTTCTAATGGAGGCATGCAGTGAAACCGCTGTGCTTTGATTGTAGGGTGTGATTATGTCATCTTTAATTTTAACTCTTATCCAAAAAGACGAGCATTGCTCTCTTCTCTTAAGTTAAGTGATAAAAATGAAAAATACAAAGTGGTAATTAAGTTTAAATTTCTAAATAAATTTGATATGGATATAAATCCAATACAAGTATAAAATCTGATTTCAATCTCTTCTATCATCATAGAAATCCCGATTTAATTATTATTTCAACTTAATTGATCTAAATCAATATGTACAAGCATTTGAAATACTCTTAAGTATAAATTATAAAAGACGACATTCATATATAACTTCAAACTCTTGGTTCAATCAGCAAATCGCCAAATTTTAATATACGGAAAATTTAAGACGTGCGTATTTGATATTTTATATATATATGTATATAAGATATGAAGATCACAAGATCCGGCAACATATCGAATTCGTGAAGCTGTCGCAGGTAAAAGTTTGACATACAGGTAGGGGAAGGGTACAGTGCAGGACTAAACTAGGGATGCCCCATGGCTATTCTTAGCTAACGTATGGTTGAAATGTCAATTTGAAATATATACGTCAGTCAAGGATCGAAGTAAATTTCAACAGAATAATGACCAATATTCCCTCTACCATAACATCCTCCACCTCTTGGTAAGTAGTTATAGGGGTCCAAATCAATCAATCCATATCCTTTTTAATTTATAATATATATATATATATATAAAATTTTATAACATCCAGTCAAATAATAATAAGACACAAAGAACAAACAGTTCCGGTGGCTTGCTACCACAATCATGCAATCAGTGCTCGTACCCTGGATTCACGTGAATCTCTTCATAACATAGCCAATGCGTCATGATAATCACCTCAAGTTGTTCCAGGGTCATATATATATATATATATATATATATAAATTAATAGCAATAATAAAATTACCTTATTATTAGGTGTTTTGATTAGACTGTTATTATTAATAGTTGTTTTATGCCTTTTAATATTGATTTATATAATTTTTTTAAAAAATAAGTATAAAAAATATAAAAAGTATTTTCCATCCATAGTTGGTTTATTGTTGTTTTGGCAAATTTTTTTTTTTCGTCTTTAATGAGTAAAGGGCAGCAGCAGAAAAGTTAAAAAAAAGAGAGAAAAAAGAGAGAGAGAAACGGTGATTCTATGAGAATGTATATGATGAGATTTTGATCTCAAGTCGACAGAGATGGAGAGAGAGAAAGAGAGAAAAAGATAAAGAGATAAAGGTATCCATGTAAGATATTCTGCAATCATCAAAGCAACATATGTTTTCTCTTGTTGTTTTGTTGTTTGCTGTTGTTGTTCTTGGCTTGCGGAGAGAGAAATCTTTTCTTTCTTAGTCAAAGATCAAAATAATAAAACAAAAGATAAAAAATAAAAAAAGAGGGGAGAGAAAAAGCTAATATAAACGATAATAACGTTTCCTCAACCAAAGTGTACGTGTTCCTGCTTTAGTTCTGGGCTTTAATAATCCATATAATGTCTCACATATATAGTAACTAATTAAGATGTGGATTTTTTCATTAAATTAAAATTTCCAAACTTCGTAAATTATTCTCTATAACAGATATTTACAGTGATGAAATTTTATTGTAATCTTGAAATGTTACAATTATGATCTAATGTATTTTTTTTTTTTTCTAAAGGAGTAACCGATTGAATGTGGAAAATATTCATCAAACAGTGACAAAAAATATTTTCATTTTTAAAAAAAGGAATAGTTTCTATTGTTTTATTTATAGTTGTTAATAATCATCAGTAGAGATCAACTGCTACCATCATCTTCCATTGCCAATTCCTCCCCAAAGGGCTAAAGCCATTGGAATATGCATCTCATGATCGCAGCAATAATATTATTATAATTATTCTAAAGTTTTGATTATAAAAAATTTGATAAAATTTCTGCAAAATGCACATATTATTACATATGTACTATTATATATGCTTGTTCTGTTATACGTGTGATCTCATATGAAAAATAGTCAAGGATTATGAAATTAAAATAGGAAAAATCTCATCCATCTGAATACTCACCTCTATGTGGGCAACAACAACATTTCAACAATCCATTACGACAGCTGATATGTTTCAATTTATGGATGATTACTTTCACTATACGCATTTAGTTCTATGTGTAAAAGGACGATAGGATTACATTGGAACCAAATTGCACAGAAAATTGGGGGCATATAGCGAAAAGAAAATGGTGGAAAACATAAAACAAATGACCCCACAAAACCATCATGGCTAAATCCGAACAGACTCCTGTGCCTGTGGTTAATATTTCGAACCCCAACACATCATTAAGACCAAAAAGATTCAAAAAAACATGAAGAGAGAGAGAGAGAGAGAGTAAGAATAGTATTAGTATAAGAGAATCAGATCTTCTTGAGATTGGTGAGTAATAGTTCGACAAACGGGACGACCAACGCTTTCCAAAAGATGCTCTTCTCTCTAGTCGCTTTGTATTTTGTATATAAAACCAAAAACAACCGTGATTAGCCCAAGACACTAGGCATTATTACGTTGCCATTACACGTGCATTTCTTATTTATCTATCCCATGTTTATTGTTGTTTCTCCCCAATCTCTCTCTTTCTCTTTCTCCTAATCAAATCCAACCATTTTATGGTTTCAAGAACCATGCAGGGATGTTTTGTTTTTTATTCTATTCAAACAAGGTTTATTATCATTCACAATCACAAGGGTAAAAATATCACACGCATGGATACTCCCACCTCATCCTCCTCACGTGTTCTGTGACACTAGTTTTTGTATAAAGAACCTAAATGGGGATGGAAATAGCACAAAGTTAAAGGAAATATGTTAAGGACAAGATTGACACACACACACACACACACGTATATATATTTTTTTTCCCAGAAGATTAGTTTGAGAGTCTATTTATCTTGTGAATGTGTGGATCCCATTAACCGAAGGTCTGCAGGATATTTATTAAGTAAACGTACATTTCACATTTTTAGGGTTCCTTATACATTTGCAATGAAGAAAGCTCAAAAGAAAAAAAGAAAAAAAAGGGGGGTGGGTGGGGGGCGGGGGGTTTTTGATGCATTAAGTAAGCATAGCGGACAAAAAAATAAAAAAATAAAAGAAAATATTTCTTTTGACCTCTCTAATTAGTGTTCTAAACTTCTAATTTTGTAGTTATGAAAATCTAAACTAATCAAATTTATTCTTAAACTATCATAGAGTTGAGTTTGTATTATTTAGGTAGTTTATAATTCCAAGTGAGATTCATATAAACTTTGAGTCTGATTAAACTCGATTCATATTCAAGCATAAACCATTTGAATAAAATGCATGAGTGGATTGCTGGGAAAATCAATCCACTTATGGTATGTTATTTAGTGCTTTGGATATGAAAGTTGATTTTTTGGGTGTTTTAAGATTATGTATTTAGGAAAATAACATAATTAAAAGAGTATAGATGAAAGTGTTTGTCTAAAACTAGGCATGAATAACAAAATCAAAAATGGGTTTCCATTAGATCAAAATTGATATTATGCACCAATTTATGAAACTTTCACAGGGAATTAAAAGAAAATTGTGAGTCACTAGATTCAATCAATTAGTTTACCAAAATCTCCATTAAACATTAATAAGAACAAGGATACGAATAAAGAGGAATTATATCTCTAGACTCAATAAGTTTGAAAGACGAAAGTTTTTAATACTAAATAGATGATGAAGCCAAACTCCTCGGCTATTACATAAGTTGCTATTATATGCTTATTGCTAAATCTTAAGAAACTTGATATAAAAAGAAAAAAGAAAAAATGGGAAACTAATACACATATAAAAACATTAAAATAAAAGACTAAAGCATAATTGATGATCCTAAATAATAAAATAGACTCAAAAATATAAAATAAAGGCTAAAAACAAATTAAAAGAATCTTATGCATCCCATGCAATCGATCTAAAGCTGGTCTTGGAAACTTGCATGATCGATCATGGTCGGTCGATCACCCTAGTCAACCTCTATTATTTTTCACTTTAAGTTAGCCTCGTAGTCGGCCATTTACTGGATGAACTTGTTATAAACCCTTAGCTAACTTTTTATTTGTCTATGATTCTTTTACATGATTTCTATCATTATCATGAGGCTAAAAAAATACTCATCTTTAAATCTTTTTTTTTTTTTCTGGTAACATGATCTCTTTTGATGCATAAACAAATTTTACAACCCCTTTATTTTCTTGTGAAATGCAAACTTGTCTTGTTAAAGCTCTACTAGAATCATGGGCAATACTTTTTACACCTTAACATGCCTACCGTAAGCTCTTAAATTTTTTGGTATTCTTAGAAAAGAACCCTAGAGCCAATACCGAAATCGAGAACCTAAAACTAACCTAAGTTAAAACTAAAACTCTAGAAACCCTAGATGGGATCAGATAAAGAATCCATAACCTTAGAATATCAAATGATTTGAACAAAGCCTAAAACCCTAAAGGTAAGTAATTTAGCAAAGACGTAACATCGTCAAAGCAATTTCACATGCTATAACTTGATCGATCCAGTATAACCTTAAAATCAAGAAAATCTAGAGTCAATCCAAACCAATTACAAATCCAAGAAACCCTAAATAATGTCAGATAAGTCGAATAACCTTAAATGTCTAATGAGTATGATGGGAATAAGAAAATCCTAAATATAGAACCCTAATAAAACAAGTACCTTCAAAAGTAGAACAAAAATCCGATGATCGTTCTACCTAGAAACCTTATGCCAAACATTTCATCTATTTGATCTTCAAAATGCAAATCGAGGCAGTATATCCAAATAATATCCAATAAGAAATAATTTCCTATGATTGTAAACCCCATAATTTTACGAGAATCTTATTAGTAAACCTTAGAGTCAAAAGCAGAACCAAAACCCTAAAATCAAACCGAGTCAACCTTAAATCTTAGAAACTTTAGACTTGATTAGACAAGCTTCTAAAACCTTAAAATATGGAATAAATTAGAAAAATAGAATAAGCTCACATTATGAACCAAATATATAATATATACCCTAAAATGATTAGATTCGCCATAACTTTGATTGTTTCGAGGCTATACAAGATCAGTTTCCATATTCGGACACCGATACGCAAAATGAGGCAAAATAATCCAACAAACCATTTATCCTAGAATAATATTAAAATATTCAAATAATATGAGATAAAAATTCTTCGGGTCAAAATTTCATTAGTTAGAACCAAACCATATTCGTACCCGACCATTAGCATAAATCAAGATAGCATCACCGGATAACAATTAATAATAAAATAATATTAAAATACTTTCTTAGTACCATATAATAATTTATCATAAAATAAAAATGTCAATTGATCCAGATTTTAGCGTATTGTATTTTCTATTGGTATATATTTATATTTTCATTTACTATGCACTATTGTTCGTTACTATTAACATATCTCTACTTTTCCTACTGCTACTCTTAGACACTTATTCTTACGACTCTTACACTACCCATAACTTTTCTTACGTACATTTAATCTATTATACTCTATACTTTACTTTTCACATAACTTCTTCTTTACACTTTAATTCTCTGACATCTCTATAAATACTCCCTTCACTCCTTTACTTTCCACACTTTTTATTGCTAATAACAAAACACTACTAAATTCTCTTCTCAACTTTTTTCTCAAAATTTTCTGTCAAAATCTTTCCCTCTCTCACCTATTCACACAATCCTCCCATCTTTATTTGGGTAAATACTAAATACCTTCTTCATATATATTGTTATGTGATATGTTTATGTGTATATCTTTAATGTTTTCCATAATGCTAGAGAATGGAAATTGTAAGATAACACATTTAGATCATGTTACACAATATCATGTTTATGTTTATATTCATGTTTATTATGACGATTATTGTTCTTGTTTCTAACTTCCTATATGTTAACATAATCTTTAGAGCTTAAAGCTCACTAATCTAACATTTTAATTCAAGTTCTTTACATTATGCAATTTATTTATTTCATGTTTTTGAGACTTGTCCTTAATCAAAGTCTCGAACTTGTCCATCTTCAAGTCAAAACAAAAGAGGACTTGTCCATTTCTAAGTTCCGGGAGTCTTGAATATAATTTAAGACTCCTATGCTTTTTTATTTATCTTGATTTTTATTTATAAGACTAAAATATTTTAAGTCTTAGGAAGCCTTGATGAAAATCTAAGACTTTCAATTTTCTTTATTTACACTTTGATTTTATTATGTGACTGAATTATTTCAAGTCCCAAGAAAGCCTTGATAATAATCTAAGACTTTCATATTTCTATTTTTATTTTCTTATATTTTCAATCATGATCTATTTATTTCTTATTTTTAGTTGATCTTACTAAAATTAGAAATTAATAAGTATAGTTAAGTTCATGTACATAGATGCTCATAGTGATGTTGATAAAGAAAACCCTTCAAATTTTAATATTGATAATTCTTTGTTATACAGATAATTTTCTAAAACTAATTTTTAAAGCCTGGAAATTATTTACGCAAAAGCAAATTTTGAAACAAAAATAAACCTCTTATTATTATTTTTTTTAAAATGTCTGGTCCCCATGTAATGCTTGGGAAAAATTTTACAACTTGAAATTCTTTTCTCAAATACACGTGAAAACTGTAAACCCCGGTTTTCCTAGTAGTTAAGTAAACTCTGGGAACCAAAAAAGCAAAACCCTAAATCGGTCTAGTTCAAGCTTAGTGAGAGAAGCTTAGAAACCCTAGATCCGGCTTTCTTTTGGTTTCATATCAAAAGAAGTTTTATAAAATAAATTAATGTGAATTATTGTTTTAAAGCATATTTCAAACCTTAGAAAGTTTCAAATTTGGAAAATTTTCCATTCCGGGCCTTCCCGAGCTCCATTACGGAAAAGCGAGCCCTAGGACTAGAAACTCAGAAAAATATTTCGGAATATTCATTAGAACCAAAATTTTATAAGGATTTCAAAAATATAAATTTTACAATTTTTCGGGCTATAAAAATTACAGTTATAGCCTTTTTCCCGTATTTTCTTTACTATCGGTAAATTAGATGTCTTGTCTACTATTTACCACTATTCACAAGTACAGCCTACACTACACACTACCCATACCTTATTCTTACATCCTTACAACCACTCATTATATTTCTTTTCCAAGAAAATTTTGTTTCCTCCTAAATTATTACTTTTATTACGTTTTATTACTTAAATTACAAATTAAATCAAATTCAACTCACTCCCTCTCTCTTCTCTATTGTGGCCGGCGCGACCCCCCCCCCCCCCCCCCCCCCCCCCGCCAACAGGTGTTCCCCCTATTTGTTTTATTTTACTTCTTTTAATACAAATAAACCCTAATTCACTTAATATATAAACTCATTTTCACTCTCTCTCTTCATTTTTACTCTTTCAAAAATTTTGAAAAGTGAAAACTCTCTCTTCTCTCCCTCATTGTCATGAACCCTAGCTCCTTACACACACACACACAAGTTCATTTCTTCTCCATTTCTTCTCCAAATCTTCCTTTAGGTGATGATTTCAAGCTTTATCTCTACTTAATCTTGTAATGGCAAGAGTATTCTTGTGTGTTTTCACTTTAAATCCCAATGAGCAAATGCTAGGGATAAGAAAACACTAATACATGAATATCAAGCCATCACAAGAGTAGATCTTGTGTTTAATGAGCTTTTGTTGAAGTATTATTATGTTTATGCATATAAAAGTAGAGATCTTGCATGAAAAATATATGTTCATGTCTTTAAACTCATTTTCATGCACTATAAGTTGTAGATCTAGTATTTAGATACTCATATTTTTCTTGACATTCATGTTCATATGAATATTTTGTATTTTCATGCATTAATGTTCATAAAAGCTTAGTCTTGTATATATAAATGTGATAGTTGGTAGATTTTTATGAAGACAAGACAAGGAACTTGAAAAGAAAAGATTTTTGTTAGAAATGTTCAAGGGAAAATTCGTATGATTTTCAAGACCTATTTTGAAAACCTTTGAAACCACCTTGAAACTCATATTTTACATGAAAAATGAAGGGTATAAGTAATAGGTATCATTAAGTAATAATTTTTATAAGTTGAAATGAGTTTGGATATGCGTAATGTGTAAAACAAGTAGTGGTATTAAGATGGAAAATTTTGAGTTAGTGTTCAACTTGTTAAATTCGTAACTTTGGATGATGCCTATGTAAACACCTAGTATTCAAGCTCAAAATGCATGTTTTATGTGCTAAATGAAGTCCTTAGGTAATGGATATAGTAAAGCTTTAAATTTTGATGCATTATACAAGATTTCTCAAAGGAAACATGCAAGAAATGGATTTTCCCAAAATTCGGATTTTTGTGAAAAGCCTATTTAAAAACATACTTGCAAAGTGAAAAATGTAAATTTTTATGTGGAAATAAAGGTTTGGATAGTATAGATGATGAAGACTCATTTTTATTTAGATAACAAGTAAATTCTAAGAATGAAATCCCAAAACACTAAGGAGATGCAAAATTGAAAAAATTGGATTTTCGAGAAGAAATTAATGAAGTCTTGTAAGAATTAGGAGTTCTTAAAGTTTCATTATAAAAAATCATCAAGATCATGCACATATTGAACTCATCACATGTCATTCATGTTAGGAACTCATTCACATTTTATATACACATGAATCATCAACTGGATACATTTTGATCAAGTGCAAAACAATTTTTCGGAAATGGAAAAGGTTACAGACCAGATCTGATCCATCTGTTATGTGACCTAAATGTTTTCAAAACTTGGAAATAATATTAGAAATAGATATATCTTTCGAAGTAGATAGAAATCAATATAAAATTTGCGAAATTCCGAGTTAAAATGACCAAGTTATGGCCGTTTTAAGTTGGAACTTCCGCAAATAGCGAGAATCACGATTTTGTTTCGTTTAGATGCATACTTTTAATTATTAAGTGATGAAGTTCTCATTAGGATATTCTTATTTATTAGGTGATCCTGAGAACGACGAATCCCTACCGCCCGATTATTATTACTAAGAGACCGACGTACCATGGCCGAATGAGCATTATTTTCAATTTCAATTATTGCTTATGATTGTAGTGATAGATGCACTAGTTGCTAAGCAAAAACAAAAATGAATATACTTGATGGGATTATTTGGGAATTGTATTTGTTTGCTGTTGATATGTGGAATTGAATTTAAAGAATATCAAAGCCAGGTGATAAATCATTGTTTGTATAGTAGAGTAGAAATGATTGTCTACGAGTATTGCTTGGTCACTTAAAAGAATTGGTTTAATTGATTATTAGACATTAAAGATAAACTTGAACTCATTCATATCACGATAGGGATGGAGCATTAGCATTTGTTGGTTTTTCGTGATCCATAAAACGAACATGTTGGTTAATTGTGATCCATAAAACGAATATGTTGGTTAATCGTGATCCATAAAACGGATATATGAGTTTGTTGACCATGAGCCTAAACGGCGTCATACCGCAGGATTCGTTAATCTGCTAACCTGGGATGGAGGGCGCAAGTCCATCCACATATGATTTCCAGCTGGTCATATGTTTGTTGAACTTATGTGTTTGATGCATTTCACTTGATTGATTAATCACTTGCTTGAATGTTTTGTTGAAATTGTGATATGGAAGTTTTCACTCACTAAGCTAGTGTAGCTTACGCCCCTATAGTTTTTACTTGTTGCAGCACGAGTTCATTTGGCCTAGGCCAAGGCAGGCTACAACTTAAGTACAGGAGCTAGGCGTTTCCTTTAGAAGTTTTATTCGGTTTTGTTTAGACTTCCACAGGAAACCAAAAGACTCTGGATGACTATAATGGACCTTCAATATTCTTTTGCGAGGGATGCCCCTTAGACTTTGTAACTTTATGTATGTGTTTTGATTTATTATCTAAGGCTATCGAATGCCGCATTAAAATTCTTAACTCCATTAAATAGAGTATTCTATTGTCGTAAATGGATGCTTTACATCTATACAAGACTCCCGAAGGGCTCAGATAGTAATTCGAGAGTCTTATATAGCATGTGGCGGACTGTTACGTTTAGGATACCCCTCTGGGGCATGATAGTTTAAGTTGGTATCATAGCACTAGGTTATAAAATAAGACAATAGAATTAAAATAAAACCGAACCTAGAAGTTAACTAATAGGTTAAAATGGAGTTGAAAACATCTTTCTCTGTTAGTCTAATTAGGAGTCTTCTCTTGTTGTAGGTCTTCTTGGGTGAGACCCAGGAACGAGCTAGGAATTTTACAAAAAGGATAGATGAGACCCTTGTGGAGTACAGATTAAGACTGAGAGAGCTATGTGAGGATTTTGCATTAGCAAGGAATCCTCGGACTATAGGGGAAATGTTCAGACTGTAGAGGGAAGGATTAAGATATATGAGATGGGCCGCTGTGGTTGACCAGTTGAGATACGACCCTATAGGGAGGAGAAATTGGACAAAATTGGAGACAATATATACTTTGGAGCGAATCATGGTAGAATACAGGCGTGAGCCCACGACTAGAGAGGCCACTTTTATTCTGAAGAATGAGGGAAACCCGACCCCTCCAGACTTTAGGGTATGGATCCCTCTAGGTCCCTTATATGTTTAGGCTCATGATAACTTGTCTGACCACCACGATTGGAACATAGCTGATGCATGGAATCACATTACATGGCATGTGATTTATTTAGATATTATTCCACCACATGTAATCATCCCACCTCCACTAGCTAGTGATATAGGCATGCGATTAAATAATGCACTTGTGATTAGAGTGGGTGTTGAGGCTGATGAAGAGGTGGAGGAAAAGGAGGAAGAAGAGGACCCCGAGGAGGATCCTAATTGGGAAGAGAATATAGTGCCCAGAACCCCTACCCCACCCATAGAGCCGGAAGGAGAAATGGATCCGGAACCCAATCGGGTTGTGTGGGATTTTAAGCGAGTTTTGGAGATTCCTGATAGTGGGAGGATAGAGCCTGAGATAGATCCCCTGTTATGGAGGGACATTTACACTGAAGGTGAATGCCCTCCTATGCTCGATGTGGCAGTCCTCGAACCCGTGGCTCCTGAGCTCATGGAAGTAGAGAATGTGGATGAAAGGCTTAGGAGAGAACCTGAGATAGTGGAAAACCAAGTGTATGAACCCGAAGCAAAAGATGAAGAGGAAGAAGTGAACCCGAGAGAGGAGAAAGGAATAGAAAGAGAGGAAGAAAGTGAGGAGCAAGACCAAGAGGCTTTAGTCTGACCCGCTAGGAGGCGGAGGATGAATATGAGAGAGTAACTTAGTTTGTTTATCCGACAGGATGATGGTGGCTCTTCCAGTAGGGGACGACCCTCTAGTTCGACCTCTGATGATGCTAGTGATGAGTGAAGGTTGGAATGATAGCTCAACCCATGAAGTCCAAGGGAAGTCTTTTCTTTCTTTTTTTTGTAGTAGTAGGCAATGTGGGATGCCAATTTGCCTTAGGATCTCTAGGTAGTTTAGTACTTTGTTCTTTTCTTTTCTTTGTATTTTGTTTTGTTTTTGGATAGGAGAAAAATATTTAGAATTAGGACTAAAATCTAGCTTGCCAAGATTTTGTGAGCTAAAACCTCTGACGTAAATTTTTGTATGGCTTGCGAAAGTAATGAAGTATCATGTTTATTTCAAAGGAAAGAAGTTATGAGAATCAAGCATGTTAGACATTAGACATAAAAGAGCATTAACCACATATAAAATTGCATGAGCACTCATTCATTCATATCATTATTCTGAACTTGTGGATTTATTTCTTTATGTATGATTTCTTTATTCTTCCTCATGATTTCTTGAAGTTTTATGAAATTGAATTTCATCCAATAATTTTGATTTTCGAATTCTCTCAAAGTTGTAAACCTTGCTTGACAAATTAATTCCTTCAAAGTTGAAAACGTTAAAAAGACACTAAAAGTTACTAAATAATGTGTAAACAAACGAAACCGACGAATTCGAAATCGGGAGCAAGAACCTTTCCAGAACGAAGCCGACCAACCTGCTGTATCTCAACCGAATTCGTAAGGAGTAGTACACCAGCAACCACAAGGTGATGTGATGAATGCGATGGGGCAGTTGGCTAATCTTTTAAATACATTCATCCAAAACCAAAATCCAAATCAGAATCCGCACCAAGGGCAAAGTGTCCGGGATTCTGCTCCGATTCCACCTACCTGCAGATCACCAGGAAGTGACTGCTGGAGCACCTGCTCCACAGGAGGAGCATTCCTACAATGTGCCCTTACCACCACCTCCACCATACCGAAGGACTCATCGAAGCTCCTTACCGGACTTCATTAAAAGTAACTGGTATTTTGATGGGGCATTCGATAAACCCGATGAGGCTGAGGATTCGTTAGCTCAGATTGAGCGATCTTTTGCTGCTTATGAGATCCCACCCTATTTACAATTGGAATATGGAACATACATATTGAGATAAATGCGAGGGTCTGGTGGAACTCTAAAAGAAGAAGCTTGGCTCCACCGGTTACATGGAAATCCTTCCGCCAGGAATTCTTGGAAAATTATTTTCCCTCTAGCTTAAGAGTGAAGTATAGTGCGGACTTCCTCCATGTTAAGCAAAAAGGAAGAACCGTAGAACAATATGAAACTGAGTTTACTCACTTGCTGCAGTATGCACCTGAATCCTTCAGGGATAGTGAGGAATTGAAGAAACAGGTATTTTTAGGAGGTTTGGATGAGGAATTACGGATCAAGCTGGAAGAATTTGGAGTGAAAACCTACCCCGAGTTGGTAGAAAAGGCTCGAGTGATTGAAGGAGCTAGGAAAAGGAAATATCAGGAACCCAATAAAAGAGTATTCAGGAAAAGGCCGTTCGACGCCTCAAGCTTAGGATTTAAAGGGAAGAGGTACAACCGTACCAGGGATTTAAGGATGATGCTAGTGGAAGGCCGACTCAATTTAAAGTCAATGTCACTTGTTGGAAATACAAGGGGACTCATGTCCCTAGGCAATGCCTACTGTTGATGTAAGCCTCGGAAAATTTCAGTAAATAATTTCAAGATAAACTTCGAAAATAAACCATAAAAATCACTCCAAATTAAAACCGAATTTCAACTAGTCCTATATCACGAATGAATTCGGAAACTTCTTAATCTTGAGAAAATGAAAATCCTTAAAAACAAAATAAGAACTCAACATACTTCAATTCCAAAACCATTACGCACGAAGAATTCCATAATTAACTCCGACTTATAAAATCGGGTAATATAAAGCCCAAAAACAAATATTATAAAGTAAATAGCGATTGACTTTCGAAAATATAACTCAATTCAAGTATTCCGAAAACATTAAGAGATATTAAATACTTATAAAAATAAAATTTAAAATAAATTTCTCGAATTAAATACGTTGTATAAACTTAAAATATCAGTTTCAAATTTAGCAAAGATCTAAACCGAAAAATCACCTAGAAACCTAAGTGGTATACAATAGTTTAAGTCCGGCAATCTAGCGCCCCTAACCCTAAAGGCCGAGATGTAGTTTAAATATGTAGAATAGCTCATAGTAATATAAGTTTGTTTAAAAATATCAGATTGGTAAATTTTTGATCTATTTTGAACCCATTCTGATACAGACTTCGAAAAGCGTATCCCGGGGCTCGATATATCAAAAATATATCAATAGTACCGTTAGACTTGTAATTTTATAAGATTTTCAAATATATCAGTTATATAATTTTTCGGGTTATAAAAATATCATTTATAGCCCATATTCGCATATTTTGATCATACCGGTAACATATTTGTTAAAATGCTAAAATAATTCAAATAATTATTTAATTTTAATTATGAAAAATTTGCCACAAATATTTGGGATAAATTTTCTAATTTTATTTTATTTTATTAAGAAAGTACTTGTACAACCCATACCTTCAAGTACACCTTACACATATCACTTCCTTTTTCACTTCAATCTTTCTACACTTTATCCCACACTCATTGGCAGAATTTTTGACCTCCTTTGCTGCCATTGTCCTTTTATTTAATCTTAATTTGAATAAAATAATTATTTCCACTCCTCCTTAAAGAAGCTACACATACACATTTATTAAACAAATTAATTTCAAGTCAAAATTCAACAAAACACCCTCTCTCTCTTTTCCCCATTTCAAGTGCAGCATGCTTCACTTCTTGGCTGCCTTTGTTTTATTTTTTCTTTTCTTCTTTTATTTAATTAATACACTCATTTTCTCTCTCTCCTTCATTTACTCCTTCCTTTTTCATTCCTTAGCCTTTTCTCTCTCTTTTTCCCTCTCTTTTCTTCTTCTTCTTGTTCTTGTTCTTCAAGAAACAAGCTGCCCCCTTCTTCTTCCATGAGCTCTCACACATATTTTTAAAGATTTCTAAGCAAATCTTCTTCCCAAAGCTCCATGGGTGATATAGGTAAAGTGTAATGAAGGTTTCATGCATCAAATGACCTTCCATAAGCTTAAAAGCTTAGGATAATGATGCCAAAAAAATAAAACACTCCTCTTCTCCATTATTATTATCTTGTATCATAATTATTTTCTTGTTTAAAGTTGTTATATTTTGTAGATCTAACTTTTTGTAGCTTTGATTTTTGTTTATAACATAGATCTTACTATTTGAGTTATTATTTTTGTTATTGCTTATGATGTATATATTCCTCATTCACATGTGTTCATGCATTTATAACTAGTGTAGTAAACTAGATCTAGTGTTTTGAGTTCATAAAATGCATTAGACTTTGTTTTATGTTCATGAGCAACTTGTAATGGCATGATGATGGCAGGAAAGTTGTAGGAAACTCATGATCTATTTTATTTTCAACAAAAATCATTTGTGAAAATTCGGATGAAAATGGACCATATTTGGAAAAGTTGTTTTTCAACTTCAAAATGTGTATTTTTCATCTAAAATGAAGGGCTTGGGGTATAGATAACATAAATGAAAGATTTTGATGAGTAAAGTTTAGATCTATGAGTTTATTGTGCACTACCATGGATTTCAATTAGATGTATGTTCATATTATGTGTAGATCTTAGATTTGAACTTGTACAAAAATTGTGAAATTCGTATTTTGGCAAGACCCCTATTTAAAAACCACTTTCCATGTGTCCAAATGTAATTTTTACTTAAGATAATGAGGGCTTATATATGTATATCATCAAGACTTCTTTTTACAAGAATCAAATGTGATTTTCAAAAGTTATTTTCAAAATAAAAATCCTATTTTCGGATTTTGGCCAAGGCATACTTTTAAAAACATGTTTTCCAACTCAAAAAGAAGTTTTATTTAAGAAATGAAAGGCTTTTAGATAGGATATGTAAGGAATGAATTTTCATAAGTTTAGATAGATTTTATCAAAAGATATGACCAAAAATGAATTTTGTAAATTCGGATCTTAACCAAAACTAATTTTGAAAACCCACATATCAATTCAAAAACTCATTTTATGTGAAAAATGAAGGGTATAGGTAATAGGTATCATTAAGTAGTGATTTTTACAAGTTGGAATGAGTTTTGATGAGATTAAGTATTAAACAAGAAATAGAATCAAGATGGGAAATTTTGAGTTAGTAGTCAATTTGTGAAATTCGTAATTTTGAATGAAGGCCATAAGAACACCTATTATCCAAGCTTAAAATGAAAGTTTTATGTAATAGTGGAGTCCTTAAGTAATAGGTACCATAAGTCTTAATTTTAATGCATTAAACAAGTTTTTCCAAGGAATCATTTAAAAAGTGGATTTTCTAAAATTCGGATTTTTGAGTAAATCATATTGGAAAACATATTAGCAAGGTGTAAAATGAACATTTTTGTGTAAGAATGAAGTCCTTAGTGGTTATTATGATTGAGCCCTAATTTTCTAATCAAATGATTTTTACTTAAAGGAATAACTCAAAAACCAATTTTTACCAAATTCGGGTTTTGGAATCAACCTACTTGAAAACATGTTTACAAAGTGTAAAATGAAATTTTATGTAGAAATGAAGGTCATAAGTAATATATATAATGAAGACTCAATTTTAACAAAAATAATTATATTTTCTTAAGTAACAATCCAAAACAAATGGAAATGATCAAAGTTAGAAAACTAGATTTTTTATAAGTAGTTGTTCTTATGGTCTTGCAAAATAAAAAGTTATAAAATTTCCTTTTAGCAAAAATCATCAAGATCATGCATACATTAAGCTCATCTCATGTCATTCATGTTAGGAAATCACTCATATTGCATGTATAGCTAATTTATATAGTAGGAACATTACAAACATTTACAAAACTATTTTTCGGAATTGGAAACCATTACTGATCAGATCTGATCTCTCTGTTCCGAGACCTAAATGTTTTCAAAACTTAAAAATAATATTATAATTAGATAGATCTTTTGAAGTAGATAGAAATCGATACATAATTTGCGAGATTCCAAGTTAAAATGACCAAGTTATGGCCGTTTTAAGTTGGAATTCTTGCTTATGACGAGAATTACGAATTTGATAGTTCGTCTAAAATCGTTTGGATTAGTTTGATTCGAAATACTTATTAAAGTATTTCTTCCTTTTTAGGTGATCCTAAATTCGACAATTCCCTACCACCGAATTATTATTACTAGAAGACCGGTGATCCAATGGCCGAGTGAGTTTTCTCCTTATTTTGTTACCTTGTTTGTGCTTGTAGTTAGTCGCATTAGAATTATAGGAACAAGATAAAAATCGATATGAATGGGGATGGGATATATGATGAGACTGTGATGAATGTATGCTAAAGAATACTAAAGCATATCGAAACCACGATTCGATTGGATAACTGCACTGTTCATATTATTTATGTTATGTGTGTGATATTGGTTGGTCACTCTAAAGAATGTATGAATATTTTGAGCTAAGCAAAAATTAAATTGGTCATGCATCGCATTGGACATATTGCATTGGTAGCATGCTACTCCTACGCAGGTCGATCGGTATGGTCCAAGGACTCGTTGGGATGACGAACCCGGTATCAAAGCTCATTCAGGGGTACTAAGGCGCATGTGGATGCATTCCTTAGATGAGCCTAGCCGAGTCGAGTGCTAAGAGCCAAGGGCTTGGGGACTAGCTGCGGTCGTGTAGACTTTAATACCATTCCTAACCCAAGATATGGAGGGCGTAAATCCGTTCTATGTGTGGGTTCCGGATACCCATACATAATTGTTTGTTCATGTGTTTGTTTATGCATAACATATGATTGATTATAACTTGTTTGTTATGGTACGGAGTTAAGGGAATTCTCACTAAGCTAGTGTAGTTTATACCCCAATAGTTGTTTAAATGAGCACGTTATCTCAAGAATGCTAAGTGGGGACCGAATTGGTTGGAGCTGAGAATGATTCAGGGATTTCGGCAATAAATAAGAATGTTTGGAGTTATCAGCTAGTTTTATGATTTGCCTTGTAATAGTTTTATGAAGTGGAATCTTTTGATGAATGTAATTGAAGTTTAATGATTTGTATTTTGAAGTATAGTGATTCGTATATGAAGTATAGTGATTTGTATCTGAAGCATAGTAAATTGTATTTCCTTTACATTGTTACTCAAGCTATATCAACGGAAAATGTATTACTCCGATGAGTCTCCTCCATGTGTTAGACGCCATGTACATAGTATGGAAGTCTTCGCGTGATTGAGGTGGTCATTTTAGGCTTTAATATTATGTACGACGGACTGCCACGTTTAGGATACCCTTCGGGGCGTGACAGTTTAGTTGGTATCAGAGCGACAAGGTTTTGGGAATTAGGTGGAAACCTTAGAAGAAATGAATGTTAAGATAAGATCTTAGAAATGAATAGATAAGTGTTAGATGACCCTTAGGTAAAGAAGAACTAGATTTAGCTCAATGACCTTTAAGGTATGATTTTCGATCATTAAGGATTTAAATTCTATCTTGGAGACTTCTGGAGAACATAGAAACAGACATATAAGGATTGAAACTATTTGATGGGACGATCGAATCTATTCTAGCAACTGCAAAATACAGGAGTAAGTGACCCTACCCTACTCTTGGTTTAAGCCAATGATGGAAACGGTAGATGCCCCTAATAGGTTTAGCAAGTGGATAGCTATCCTTGTTCGTAAGAAGTCAATCTCCTAGGAATAGCAATAGATCTTTTGTAAAGCATTAGGAACAAATAACTTTTTGAGTAAAAATAACAAAGACGTTTTGAAAATGTAAACCAATGTTGTGGTTTATCATCTAGTTCATGAATTAATTCTAATGTATGTTTTGCATCATTTCTTTGAACTTTTGTAATGAAAGATTTACATCTTCTCTTGATTTCATGTATTTCGTTTTGAATATTATGAAGTCTTTGTTATCGATTTTGATTTCAGTAGAATTTCAATATTTCTTATATATGTTTTTATTTTTGCATTTTCGTGTTCTGTATTTCCAATAAGTTTCGTTAAGCTTCTTTTACCGCCTTAAGACGTAATAAAAGATTTAGAATTTTCACCTGAGCTTAATAAAATTGTAGGAGATATACCCCACCACAACAAGAACCCGTCATGACTCCTTTAGGACCCGAGAACCAAGCGATACCTGAACCACCTAACCAAGGGGGAAATGCTTCAATAGAGATTGAACGGCTTACTAGTCGGATAAGAAGCTACATGCAACAGACTCAAGTCAGTTCAGCGTCTACACCTGTAACATATGTGCAAGAAACGACGCAAGATGAGCCACCATCACCTCAATACCACCAAAGCCTCTTACCATGCTTCATAAAGTGTAACCGGTATTTCAACGGGGCTTTTGGAAAACCAGATGAAGCAGAGGATTGGTTGGCATACATTGAGAGGTCCTTTAATGCTTTTGAAGTACTACACCGTCTGAGAGTCAATTATGGGACCTTTATGCTTTGCTTACATAGCTGAGTATGGTGGGAATCTAAGGAAAGATAGTTGACACCTCCAGTTACATAGGAGATGTTTAAATATGAGTTTTTGGATAAATATTTCCCCATGAGCTTAAGAGTCCAGTACAGTGCAGATTTTCTCAATATCTCATAAGGAGATCGTAGTATGGAATAGTACAAAACCGAATTCAGTAGATTGTTGCAATATGCTCCGGAATCATATAAGCAAAGTGAGGAACATAAAAGACAAGTGTTTCTGAATAGTTTAAAAGAAGACCTTCGGACTCGATTGGAAGAATTTGATATAAGGAGTTATCAAAGATTGCTAGAAAGAGCATGGATAATAGAAAATGCTCAAAGGAGGAGGCAAGAAAGAAGTAATAAGGAAATGGAGTTCTATGTTGCAATGACCCTGAGTCAAAAAGTCAGAACACTTCCCTTGGATGATGACCCAAACAAGGAAGAAGACATAATATTAGATAACCTACAATGTTGGAAATGTAAGGGATAGCATTACCCTATACGGTGTCCATGACTTCAATCCAAGTGTTACCTCTATGTGGACCCCAGTCACAAAGTTGAGAAGTGTCCCAAAAAGACGACCAACGCATGCTCTCTTTGCACAAAAGCGAGACATTTAGCTAAAATATGCCCTGAATGGGATAACTTGCGTGTTGCTTTGCTGGATCTACCAAAGAAGAAGAGGAAGAGATATAATAGGAATAAAAGCAACAAAGGAAAAAGGAATCGAAGTTCTTCAAGAACATCTACATCCGGAAATCTAGTCCACAACCCTCACACATATGTAGCTTATGAAGAAGCTAATGATTAGGAGCTGGAATCCTTTGCCATCGAAGGAAGCGAGGATCAATGATGCAACTCGGTATCAGGTTAGCGCTATACCCTTAGAGTACCGCATATTCTTTCCTATCAATAGAATCAAAGAGATAGATTATTAGAAATACCTTTGAATTAAATGGCTAGACTAAAAATAGGAAAGTCCAAGACCATTAAAAACTAGAATGATCCAATGATGGAAACTAAAACAAAGCTCGATTAATTTAACGAATTCCAAGACACCCCTCATACGACCTCGTGTAAATGAAGAACTTTGAAAGATTGAAAATCTATGACATCGTTATATAAAACTTAAAAATTCAATAATCAAATCTCAATTACCACAACATCTTCACAAGTAATAATTATACAATAAAGCAATGAGATCTCTTGACTTCAATCCCATCAAGATGATCACGATGATAAGAATTTAAAACGATGATGACTATATTGTTTAAGGAAATATGAATTTTAAAGCACAATATTGTATATACAACTACATAAGAATGGAGAAGCGAATCCACAACCTTCGTTGGTCAAAGTAATCGAGTCATGAAAGGTCGTGTTGTCATGAGTTGTCTAGTGTCAATCGAGTCAAGTAGTTTGCGGTCTTGAGTCAAGTCCATGTCGTTCTTCAAAAGAGTCGTATAAGTGAAGGTTGGAATCGCTAAGCCAATCTTATTAATTAGTATGTGCTATATTTCGTAAAATATCTATTATACAAAATTTAGAAATGATACAAACCAAAGCATAAACCGGTGCTAGAGATATAACTTGAAATTCACAATCTTTTCTCAACAAACGATATACACGTAACAAGTTTTGCGGACAAAACTTTCTTTAAGGTGGGGAGGATGTAAGCCTCAGAAAGTTTCAGTAAATAATTTCAAGATGAACTTCGAAAATAAACCCTAAAAATCACTCCAAATTAAAACCGAATTTCAACTATTCCTAAATCACGAATGAATTCGAAAACTTCTTAATCTTGAGAAAATAAAAATCTTAAAAAAAAAAAAGAACTCAACATACTTCAATTCCAAAACCACTACGCACGAAGAATTCCATAATTAACTCCGACTTATAAAATCGAGTAATATAAAGTCCAAAAACAAATTATTAAAAAGTAAATAACGATTGATTTTCAAAAATATAACTCAATTCAAGAATTCTGAAAACATTAAGAGATATTAAATACTTATAAAAATAAAATTTAAAATAAATTTCTCGAATTAAATATGTTGTATAAACATAAAATATCAGTTTCCAAATTTGGCAAAGATCTAAACTGAAAAATCATTCGGAAACCCTAAATGGTATACAATAGTTTAAGTCTGGCAATCTAGTGCCCCTAACCCTAGAGGCCGAGATGTAGTTTAAATATGTAGAATAGCTCATAGTAATATAAGTTTGTTTAAAAATATCAGATTGGTAAATTTTTGATCTATTTCGAAGCCGTTCGGATACAGACTTCGAAAAGCGTTCTCGGGCTCGAGATATAAAAATATACCAATAGCACCATTAGACTCGTAATTTCATAAGATTTCCAAATTATCAGTTATATAATTTTTCAGGTTATAAAAATATCATTTATAGCCCATATTCGCGTATGGGAATTTAGAGGTTGAATCGATGGATTTCGTAGTGGAATTATAATTTTTTTAAAACCTTAAATTCCCAAAACGAATCCATGCATTTCAATTAAATATAAATCAAAAAGTGATTTGAAATTTTACCTTTTATATGCATTCTGAAATTATCTCTTGACGCGAATCTGTAGACGTTGCAATGTCGCGAACATCTTCTACGGTATCCACACGTGAATGAATATGATTTAGATCCTCCCTCTTGCGTGCTAGCGCAATCTAGAACGTTTCTAGATGAGATTTAGAATGAGTCTCCAAGAGTCACGATTTTTCTCTCTCTTTCTAGGGTTTCAGATGTTGACAACACATGTCATCTATGCTTTGAGGAGATCATCACATTCTATTTATAGGGTGTCATCCTTTACCCTAATCTTATTAAGGTTTAATTAATTAATTAATTTTATTCAATAAGGACATGCACCATATAAAAATACGATTTTTATTTTAATTATTATTTATTAATCTTAATCTAATTTAGATTAATAAATAATTAAATTATTCCCAATATGGTTATTCAAAATAACCCATGATCCGATTTATACATTCTTTGTGTGTGACCTTGTAGGTTCACTTAATGTTAGCAGCAGCCCTTAAACACATTTTAAGGCCTACAAGATATAATTGGTTTCTAGCAAGATATTATGCCTACCCAAATCAAGTGAAGGTCAATGATCCGATTCTACCTATTAACAATCAATTATTTAGTTCATTTGTCACATGATATCTTATGACCAAACATAATGTGTGGATCAACACACACTTATATTGTTTAATCATCTATTTCTTGAATCCAGAGTTTGACTGACTTAAACAAATGACATTGATAACACTTTATCAATTCATTTGAGCACGGTCATGCATCCGCCAGTCTTACTCAACAAGGGGCCCAAAAGATATCTCTCTCAATTTAATGAAAGGGATAAATTTCTTCACGAACACTCATATTCCTCCGCATAACTTATTCCGTATCCAAGAACAGTCTTATAATCACTCGATTAAAGATGATAAAGAACTGAATTAAACATGGAGCTTACTATGTAGGAATCTATGGTATCATCAGGTCAAGGACTTAAATAATCACTATAGTAAGAAATACTTATCATATTGATCCATATAGCATTCTCATAATGGGTCATTCCAATACAATGTACTCTTACATGTATCTATGTGCTGAAATGATATCTTATATCCATGATCAGTAAAACATGACCATCATCCAACCTACATACTAATCTTAATTCATTATTATTCCATATAATGAACGATTAGGGATAATTTAGAATAAAATTATTTTTTCCTTTTATGGTTTTACTATTAAAGTCACATACTTCAAAGATAAAAGGAATAACAAATTTACTCATTGAATTATTTTATCAAGGTAAAAAAACCAATAATAAACCTTGATAAAAAGGAATGACTTATAATATAAAGATAATAAATATCCAAATGACATAAAATCCATATGGCCTAGGGCACATTACTAGTAAAGAGAGGGGGAGAGATGATACTTTTTGTATTTTTGTGTATTAAAAGTAATAATATGTAAGGTAAATATGATATAAAGTTATGAGAAAGATAAAAAGTAAAGATAATAGGTGTATAGAGTGTAAGAGTAGGTGTTAGAAAAAGTAGAGATAAATGAATAGTGTAGAATTGTAAGCCCCCGAATTTTTCGAAAATGATTTTGGAATACCGAATCGAAACCCTAAAGTCTGACCCAAGTTGAAACCAATTTCGATCACGGAATTTCATAAGAGAAGATTCATTCATCATTCAACACAAAATCCGAGTATGAGAAAGTCTATCTAGCCGATCCCTAAGGTAAACCCCTTAATTTCTAGGGTAAAGTTGGATTAAACCCTAACCCTAGTCAAACCGGAGTTTCAAAAGTCAACAAAGATCAAGACAATCAACCAATTTCAACTCCAGTAATCTCGTGTTCTCAAATCCTAAAAAACGAAATTGAGTTAATGGCTTATAATAGTTTGTAATAATATAGGGTAATATAAAAATATTATATTCGTGAATTTCAAGTGTCCTTCAGACTCAAATAGGATTAGTTCTCGAAAAGCGTATCCCGGAGCTCGGAATAATAAAAATATTCCAATAACACCAAAAGACTAGTAAATAAACAAGGATTTCAAAAATATCAGTTTTAGAATTTTTCGGTAACTAAAAATAATAGATGTAGCTCGTTTACGCGTATTTTTATTATTACCGGTATTTTATATGTCTAGTCAACTATTCATAGTACTATTCCTACTATTCATTACTATTTCACTATCTCTACTTTTTCTTATACCTATTTCTTACTACCTACATACCTATTTTGTTACTTTTTACATTTCTAAAATAATTTTATTCACATCAAACCTTACACATTGTTTCTTTTCTTTACAAAAATTATAAAATAAATAAAATATTCTCTCTCTTCTCCCTCTAGATTGCTCGCCATCTCTCTCTCTTCTCTATATTAATTTCTTTTGAATTTATTTTATTACATAAAAAATTTACTCCAAAAATTCTATAAATACCCCTTTCCTCCTTCATTCTTTCACATATTCATTTTACATAATAAAACTCTACCAAAATTCCCTCTCAAAACCTCTCTCCGACAAATCTCTCTAAAAAATACTCTCTACCATTCTCTACAACTTCAAGAAGAAAATAACAAACACACTACCCATTCATCTCTTTTCAAATCCTCAATTAAACCTTAGGTAAAAATCATACCTATATTCTTTATCATGTTCATACAACTTAATATGAGCTTAATGTATATTTCTTAGACTCATATGAGTTAAAGAAGCAACAATATGTTCATGTTCATATTTTACAATATGTTGTTATTATTATTGTTATTATTATTTTTGCTCTAATCTAACCTCTATATAGTATTATGTATATTATGTGTATTATATATATTATATATATTTATTTAGAGCATATAAGCTCATTTGTTATTTATTTATTTCATGTCTTACAATTTTGTATTTACTTGTTTTATGTAATTTATTAAGACTAGTATTTCTAGTCTTAGACTTGTTCATATCAAGTCAAAATAAATTTCTTTCTTTTCTTTTGGGTCTAGTCTATTCTTAGTCCCAGGTTGCCTTGATGAAGCTAAGGCTCCCAATACATGATCGGGATACCTTGATGAAGCTAAAGTTCCCAATGCTTGACTATTTATTATGTTTATTTACTTACAAGTATTTCTTTCTATCTTATTATTTATTATCTTTACTTATACATTACCACATATTCATGTATGATTAGAATGTTGTTGTCTTAAATAAAAATAAAAATGGGTTCTTTCTTAAATAAAGAAAAAGTAAACTAGATTTCTTAACAAAAGGAATTTTCAACAAAAAGATCTAAGTTTTCTTTTTAATAAACTTTTTTCAAAGGATAAGCTAATCATAAATTCTAGAAGATGTAGTAATGTAGATTTCTTCAAAATAATAAAAGGAACTCATTTTTTTTATAAATCAAAACTAAATACTCCATAAAGATAAAATTTTTAGCTTTGAACTTAAGATTTTCACTCAACCATATCTTTTATAAGACTTAAATAGATTCATTATAGACTTTGAAAATCACATACTAAGAAAGTTTCTTCAAAACTTAAATTTTATATTGTTTTTCTTTTCAAAATTAAAATGAAATTTTTGCTAAGTTCTAAATTTAACAATTCTTTATTAAGAAAGCTTTTCTTATAAACTTGTCTAAAGGAATTATTCTATCACTTGACAAATAGTAATAATAAAACAAGTTTTTCAAACCAAGGTAAAATCAACTTACTATTTTGGAAACCAACTTAGAAACATAAAATTTGTCAAGAAAGTAAAGTTTTAAAGGTACACTTATTTCCTAAAGAAGAAAAATGATATAAAATAAGAGGGAAACATACATTTAACACAATTCCAAATATTTGACCACGTCAAAAACTTAAAGGATATTTTGAAAAGCTTATTTTTCAATCACTAGAAATAAAGTTAGTAGATAATTTAAAGAACCAAATTTTTAAAAATTAATTTACTTTTGAAAAGATAGGAAATGAAATTATAAATAGGAAAAACACTCACTCATAACAACTCAAATATATATATATATATTTTTCCTTCTAACAATTCAAAAGGAAAAATTCTCAAAAGTTTTATCTTTTAAAACCATCAAAGACAAATTGTTTATGAAATATCAATATTGAGACAACACTACAGAAATCATGCATACAATATGAGTTCCTATATATGTTCAAAGGATTTTTTACACTATATAAATATCCGTATATTTTTCTTAAAGATTTTTGAGTAAAGAAAAGTTTGGAAAAATCATATTTTGTAAACTATAAATTCGTAACTATTCTGAACCGTAGTATTTTCCAACCCAAATGGATTTTTATGACAAAAATAACCTTAGAAATGGATAGATCTTTTCGAGTAGGTAGAAAATGGTATAATATTTGCACAATTCCGAGTTAAAATGGCCAAGTTATGGCAATTTTAAGTTGGAATTACCTTCTATACGAATTTTAACGATCTTATGACATAGTTTTTGATAAGTACCATAGAATCAACAGGAAATACTCATTATGGGTGTTCATCTTGATTAGGTGATCCCGAGGAGGAGTATTCATATTCGAGGATTATTTCAATTAGTGAAAATTTCGATTGACTCCTCCATAAGAAAGAAGTGTCCTCATGGCAAAGTGAGTTTATTTTCTACCTTTTACGTACTTGGTTGTGCTTGTAGCTAGAGGCACTAGAAGTAGGAAAAGATGAAAATGAATTATGTATGATAATATTGGTTGAAATAATGCTAAGCATACTGAGACATGAATCGTTATTAATTAAATTGTGTTTTTCTATTATTATGTTGGAGTGTGTGCAAATTTTGTGATCACCTTTAAAATACTCTAATAATATATTATGAGTTATATTAATTGATTCATGCATATCACGTAATTAGTTTCATCTCATGAGCTACTGTACTCGATGGGATAAGAGTATAGTGGCCGGGTTTGTAGTAGCCATATATTTGCAAGATGGGCGATTAGGAGCTTAAAAGAACTTTTCAAGATGGGCGAGTAGGCACCTGAAATAAACTACATAAGTTGGATTTTAAGATCGGTTTTAAAGAGCCTGAAACACCTAACTTTGAATAGAGAGGTAAATCCATTCAAACATATGATTTCCGGTAGATCATATGTATTGCTTGATCACTTGCTTGATGCATTCATATGCTTGTTTAATAACTTGTTTGAAATTATTTATACAAGTACGTTAATTTAGGAATATTCTCACCAAGCTGGTTATGTTTATACTCTGATAGACCTTTGTTGTAACATGACTATATCTTTTATGCCCGAAGACTTCATATAATCGAGTGGGATTATGTTTTGGAAAGCTTATGGAAATTTTTTGAAGATCTTAGGTTAAATATCCTTTAATATCTTTTGGTGTTAGTATTGTTTCCTGATGTGAAAGACTAAGACGATATTATGATTGTTTGGAGATTTATAGGGGAAAAACCCCTAAGATAACGTAAGGATTATATTCTTATAATGTTGAAATGAGATGGTTATCTAGAATTCTTGTATACTGTATTTACTATCTCGAACTATACATCCCACCGGTGTCTCCTATTGTTGTGATAGTCGCCTTACATATGGTATTGAAACTTTGCATGACTTTGGGAAGTCATTCTTAAGTTTTAATATAGTATATAGTGGACTGCCACGTTTAGGATACCCTTTGAGGCATGACAAGAATAGTAATGAATAGTGAATGTAAAGCATATGTGCTAGTAAAATACTGATAGTAAGAAAATACGTGCATAATTGCGATATCTATTATTTTTAGTTACCGAAAAATTACGAAACTAATATTTTTTAAATCCTTGTATTAAATCGGTCCCAATGGTGTTATCGGAATATTTTTACTATTCCGAGCTTTGGGACACGTTTTTTGAGAACTGATCCTGTTAGAGTCCGAAGGACACTCAAAATTCGCGAATCTAATATTTTAATGTTTCCTTATATTATTGCGAACTATTATTACTAATTATCTCAACTTTGTTTTCTGGTGCTAAGGAATACATGAATGCCGGATCTAAATTCTAGGGTTTGTACTAATCTTTCGTTGACCTTTAGGGTTTCCGGTTGATTTTTAATTCTAAGATTAAGCTTAAAATTAATCGAAATTTCAGGGGTTTACAACTATAAATAGTAGATTAGACAAATAAAATATCAGTAGTAATAAAAATACGCGTAAACGAGCTATATAAGATATTTTTATATTTCGAAAAATTCTAAAACTGATATTTTTAGAATCCATATATTTTTACGAGTCTAGTGGTGTTATCAAAATATTTTTATTGTCCGCCATATCGAGATACAGTTTTCGAAAACTAATCCCATTCAGATCCGAAATACATTAGAAATTAGCGAATCTGATATTTTTAAGCTTCCTTATATTATTACGAACTATTATCCACAATTATCTCGATTCCATTGTCTACGGTTTAAGTGCATGGGATTACCATCTAAACATTAGTGTTTGTTGTAGACTTTGTTGACTTTTAGGGTTCTGATTTGATTTTCGGCTTATTGATTTATTCGTAAGATCATAAAATTTTGAGGTTTTAGACCGTGTTATATTTTTGGTTCAAAATTTATGTTTTACTTTATCTTTATGATTTATTTAATATTTTTCAATTACCAGGATTGTTTAATCGATCTAGGGTTGTGTGATCCACTCAGTTTGACTTTCGGTATTAATTTAGATTTTTTATTTCAAAATTAACCAAAAGGCTTAATGTTCTATAATTTTGTTGTTGAATATTATTTGGATATTTCATCTCGATTTATGTGTTACGGATCAGATAGATGAATTGTCTCATGTTTGGGTTTTGAGTCAAGCGATATTGAATTTCTATTTTTGTTTTTGAAGGTTCTCTTTTTCTTAAGGCCATAAAATTTCATATTTAATGTTGTTTAGGGTTTGGTTTTAACTTGGGTCAGCTTTTAGGGTTTTGATTTGGTATTTTAATTTCAGGATTATTTTATAAGAATTACGAAAAATTCGAGGGTTGACATCAAGAGTAGATCCACTTATGATGCCACCTAGACCGGCTTCAAGGACTCAAGCTAAAGATTCAAAGAAGCACTCAACGGGTTGATTCAAAAGTTTCAAGAGGAGGAGATATATTTTCACAGCATCCAGATTTAATTTCTAACTTATCAACATCATCAAGGCGAGCTCAAGAATGGATGAAGACTTGTTACATGTGAGTAGGCTAAGGCTGGCTAGCTGCACCACTAGCTTTAAATCAAACACTACTGACCTTCACAAAAACAACCAGTGTTGAAATCGTTGTCTACATGCAACATGCATCCTACATCGGCTCTACATCGCTGGTGTTGATCGACTATGCCACCGACGTAAAGGCTAGGCGTTTGGCGTTCAAACCGGCATTGGAACCCTGATTGCCCTCAGCTTTGATTTTCTAAATTCTACACCGTGTTTAAGCCACCAACATACTTATGTTATTTTGCCAACGTACTTTCACACGTATTTTGGTTTTCTCACGTGTCTTTTGGTTTTCTTATGTGTATTTATAATTAGTATTGAGTTTTGTATGAATGAGACATATTTCATTTGAATGAAATTGAGAATTTCTCTTAGGTTCTTAACAGAACTTCTTCTGAACTTATCGAATCTTTTCTGTAGCATTCAACTTTCGACTTATCAATCGAAATCTCCATATTCGATTGTGGCGTCTACACTTTATACCAAGATTCGTGTCTCTTTATAGACAAAGGGTCTTGGGAATTGAATCAAATAGAATGGTATCAGGTTTCATCATCCATTGGCATGGTTCATTTCAAGTTACATAAGTACTACACAACTAACGCTCCCCATTGGAAGTGGATAATTAAATTAGGATTGATAGTTGTTTTGAGTAAGAAAGAGATTGCATATACATATATATATTAACCATAAAAGAGTATAATATACAAACCTATGTCATTACATAATTATTTCAACCATGGTCTTCAAGGGATTCAACAGAACCCTATTACAGCAAAAACTTACGAGGAAAATCAAAACTTAACTTATACTATTACAAACCATTACTAAGTCTCGATTAAATATATGGTCTTCATCCCAAAAGAATACGAAATCCATTCTACACTAACTCTCACACGTAAGCTTGGTCTCAGTCTTTTGCTTATAATCCTGTATAGTAATGTCTAAGAGAGCGTGAGTATATAAAGCTCAGTGAATAACATAATCTTAACATATATCACTAGTATCAAACAAGTTTTGTTAGCAACCATTTGCAATGCACTAATCAAACATATGTAGCAAACATGGTTTAAATAATCGGAATTCAAACCTATGGAGATTTACACTCTCCCCGGGGGTTGAATGATAAGTTTAGTAGTTCATGCCCATGAGAATCTCAAAACTAAAGAATAGGGACTTTTCCATTCTCTTTTGCCATTTACAAATCCACTTCTTTTAAAACTTGAGCAATTTCACTAAGTATTAACACTCTAAAGCCAACTCCAACACAGGGGATCTCCTTCAAAGCATACGTAGTTCCTGTGAAGTTGAAAACCTTATAGCAACCTACAAGCAGACTCATTGGTCCCAACAAGTATTACCACAGAATCGAAATGTTAACACGTGACATGAGTACCATGCTAATGTAGTATGATGTTATGAAATGCATGCCATATTAGATTTAGAAGTCCAATAAACTTAATTCCATATTATCATGTTGTTATATCAATTTCAGACAGTCCATAATGCAAACTATAATTTAATATCAAGTAAGTAGTTGTCATTTTGATAATTAAAATTTACAACTCAAACATAAAACATATAATATACAATATTTCTCAACCCTATGCATTTTGTCACGCCCCAAAGGGTACCCTAAACGCGACAGTCCACCACACTCGATATTTAAACTTAAGTATGACACCTTAGTCATCCCATAAGTTTACATATCGGTGTAAGGTGTACTTCACAACTTTTAGGATCACACTTTGAATCGAGTAGTCTTAAGAAAGCATACATAGCATTAAGAATAGAAATCACACAGATAAATAGTTAATTTTACAAAACCAAGGGGGCATACCCCGCCAAAATAATGGGAGTCTACATCGTTTAGCTCCAATTACATATCTGAATTTATATTAAAGAGATTTTCCTAGAAGTCCACGCCTATACTAGGTCCGACTTCCTCAAAAGCTCTTTAATCCAATGTATAAACCTGCACAAAGTGTCCTCTCGGAACAACCAAAAATAGGACACTGCAACAAAAACTATTGGGGTATAAGCTAATTGCTTAGTGAGATTCATTTTCCAATAACATACCGATCAAGCTAAAATATCTATACAAGCAAGTTATAATTAAGCAACCATATGAATGCACAAGCAAATGAGCAAGCAAGCATATGACTTTCCGGTAGTCATAGTGAATGATTTACGCCCTCCATTCGGGGTTTGGGGTAGTTCATAAGTCATGCAACTACATTCCAAGTTGGTCCATAAGACATGCAACCATATCCCAATCTTAAGTGGGGTGGTCCATAAGACATGCAACCACAATTTTAATGTTGGTCCATAAGTCATGCAACCATAGTTTTCATTATTTGAATGGGGTGGTCCATAAGTCATGCAACCCTAGTCCCCTTCATTAAAGACCCGCTGCCTCCCGATCATACTTTTGTTCCCACCAAAAGCATTCTCGTAATGCAATGTGACTCACTACGTGATATGCATGTACAATTTATTCATATAATCATGGCATATTAATTAGATAATTTTAAAAGTGATCATACAGATTTCAGACACTCCAAATCTATACTAGCTCATACAAGTTATTGCAACAAAGCTTGCCTCGATATACTTATTGTTCATTCATACAAGTTTAGATCACCATTCAATCACAATTTTATCTTTTCCTAAGTCTAATGCCACTACTACTACAAGCACACCCAAGAGCATAATTAATTGAGAAATGAACTCACTTGTCCATGTAGTGAAAATCCACTAGTCGTAATAGTCCTCGGGAAGTGGTAACCCGTCCTCCAATTCACCTAGGTACAAAGAATACCCTCAATGAGTATCTCTTATGAAGTTCTATTAAACTTAACAATTTTATTTACTAAGTTCGTCAATTTCCGTCTAGGTTGAATCCTTAACTTAAAAAGGTCATATCTAACTCATTTTAACTCGGAATTTAGCTTATAATATACCGATTTATACCTACTTCGAAAGAGCTATCCATTTCTAAAGTTAATTCAAACATTTAAGGTCATTTAAGGGTCGGAAACGTACTGTACAGTAGGGTTGCGAAAATTCCAGATTTGAGCCTTTGTGAAAAATTGCCATATCTACTCTATTTAACTACTTAGGTTAACTCATATTAGTCCTAAACTTGCAAGGAGATCCTCTAAACAAAATTAAGAGATTACATACTTATCTAATCACAAACATAATGCTCAAAGAAACTTCTAAGAATCCATATTCATAAAACCGAAATTCACAAGTTGAAACTCATTGTCTTGTTTTGAGTAATTCCTTTACTAAAACTCACTTAGTTCAATGAAAATAATTTTTCCTATATTATGTATCATCAAAGCATTCCATTTTCAATATAAAATACTTGTTTTGAGATCAAAAAGAAGGTTTTCAAAATTGGTCTCCTCATAATTACGAATTTCCACTTTGAAACTTACAATGAAAACAAGACCTAAATATTGTCTTCTACAAAGCACTTGATTTATGCAATACTTTTTAGGAAAACCCATTCAAACTTATGAAAATCCATTCCTTAAGATATCTATATCAAGAGCCTCTTATATTTTGTCTAAATCTTCATTTTAAAGTTGATTGATGGGTTCCAAAAATAGGTCTTGGTCTTGATCCGAATTTTCATAAATTATTTTGAACATATCTCTTGAGAAAATTCATCAAAACTCATGGAAAACAACCCATTACATATTATATCACAAGAACCCTTCATTTCTTGAATAAAATCCTCATTTGTGAGTTGGAAAACATGTTTTTATTTTGGATCTTTGTCTTGATCCGAAAATACAATTTTGTTTTGAAAATAAACTTTGAAAATCAACTTTGATTCTTGTAAGATGAAGCCTTGATGATATACATCCATCAAACCTTCATTTTCTTAACAAAAGCTTCCATTTTAAGATTGGAAAGAGGGTTTTTAAAATAGGGCATTGACAAGTTACGAATTTTTTTTTTTTATTCCAACTTGAATCTAAGATCTACTATATATCCATGAAAGCACAAGAAAAACTTAGTAGTAAGCCTTGAACTCCTAGATCTACACATAAATATAACTAAAACTTTGTAAAACTCTAGATCTACAAGTATCACATAAACAAGAAAATAAACAAGCCTTCCATGTAACAAAAATACTAAGAACAAAAGAGATCATCATCTAGAGGAGTGTTTCACTTCTTGGCATCATCATCCATAGCCTTTTAAGCTTTTGGAATGTCCTTTGATGCATGAAACATCCTGGTATCATCCTAGAACATCTTATAAGAGCAAAAAGGGAAAGATTACCTCAAATATTTGCAAGAAATATATGTGGAAGCAAGAAAGAAAAATGGGGCAACTTGTTCTTAAGAAGAACAAAGCAAAGAAGAAGAGAAGGAAAGGGAAAAGAGAGGATTTGAGAGTTTTTGGAGAGTGGAATGAAAAGTGAAGAGAGAGAAAAGTAAATGAGTATTTATATTAGGTGGATTTAGGGTTTGTTTGTGTAATAAAAGGAGTTAAAATAAAACAAATTGGGGGGAAAAGTATGGGGATATGCGCCGGCCAATGAGGGAGTGAAAGGGAAATATATTGATTTCATTTGAAATTTGAATTTGTGTAATAAATTGTATTCATTGTAATGATTTGTGAAGAGACAAAATTTCTTGGAAAACAAAATGAATTGAGTGATTGAAAGGTTGTAAGAATAGGGCATGGGTATGTGTGTAGTAGGTTGTACTTGTGAATAGTAATAAATAGTAGATAAGACATTACTTTATCGGTAGTAACGAAAATACGAGAAAAAGGCTATAACTGTAATTTTTATAGCCCGAAAAATTATAAAATATATATCTTTGAAATCCTTATAAAATTCCGGTTCTAACGAGTATTCTGGAATATTTTTCTGAGTTTCTAGTTCCGGGCTCGCTTTTCCGTAATGAAGCTCGGGAAAGCTCGAATAGAAAATTTTTCGAATCAAAATTTTGTATGGTTCGAAATATACTATAAAACAATAATCCGCATTAATTTATCTTATAGAGGTTCTTTTATATAGAAATCTAAGAAAAGCCGGAATTAGGGTTTCTAGGTTACTTGTACTAATCCTATTTAGGGTTTTGATTTCCGATTTACGGAGCTTACTCAGTTACTAAGAAAACCGGGGTTTACACATTTGATTCCCTATAATTGTGATTAAACTATATTCAACTATTCTACAAGCATAAGCAAAATGATAGGATTCATGTTACTTACCCATGCATTCTCCTTACTCATCGCAATAGTCTAACGAAAAGTCAAAATCGTGATCTAGGTTTCCTATAAGATAGAAAAGCTTGTATCACTATCTAATTAATAAAGAAAAGAAGGGTTAAATAAGATTATAGAGCTAGAGGAGATAAAAAAGGTAAGTTAAAACCCCCACGCCTTTAGCCACACCCTGTATCAAGGGCCATAGGAAACACAAGCTCCATCATGCCCCATATGGTTAAATACTTAGGCGAAATTAATGACCAGTAGCCACCACGCCCTTTGCCATTCCCAGTAAGGTAGGGCATATCAGCCCAAACGTAGAAACAGAATCCACTATGGCCTTTGCCTCACCCTGTGGAAAGGGGCATAGCCACCCATAACAAGAACAAAACTCATCACGCCCTCCTCCATGCCCCGTGGTCATAAGGTAGCGAAATACACTTTTCCACTTTACAAGTTTACACACTTTAACCAATTTTACTTGTCTCAATTCCATCCAACACACTTAAACACCATCATACAAGTCTCATACTCCTCACTCACTCTATCATATCCTTCAACTCATCTCAAGTCTCCACATCAAAATAACCAACCATAAATTCAAGTTTTGGAACTCTAACACCACTACTTAATACTTCTACCCCGTATAACTAATAATCAAAACCCATGACTATCTAAAATAACCATTAACCAACAACAACACTTATTCTATAACTACTCAAACATAGAAACAACAAAGACAAAGCAATAGTTAACTTACCTATACTTATTTTAACTTGAAGATGGATGCTTAACTTGCTTTTCTTAGTGATTGAACAAGAAGAAAGTCAAGATGAAGAGAGGAGTATGTGTGTGTTGAAAACATCGGTTTTAAAGGAGACAAGGAGGAGGAAAAATGAAATAAAATCTACCACTTAAAGGATAATTATATGCATAAATACAAAGCTTTCCTTTAACTTTTAATGCAATTCAAAAGTGATTATATGTAGGTAAGTGCATGGGAGTTATGGTGGGTCATCCAGATTAAATTTACAGCCAAATAAGTTCAAAACAAACACATATTAAACCATTATATTTCTAAAATAGTAGTATTATCAATTATTCAAACTCAAAACAAAGTTTAGTAACAATTTAGTTTATAAATCCTATTTGATGGAATAATTCCTTATAAGAATTTATATCAATATTGTTGACAATTTAGAAAATAAGTTTACAAAAACCAATTTTCTATAAGAATATAAAGAATACTAAATTGAAAATTTCTTTAAATTAATTTGATTGCTGATTTTAAACTTCTATTCTTATTAAATTGATTTTATAAAAACTATTATACTTATATTTACTCAAATTTCATATACTGCAACTTACTCATTCAAAAATACATTAAATCTTTATTTTCTAATTCTATTTGTAAAGAACCTAGGGATTACAATAGTAATTAGGTTCGTAGAGCCCAAAACTCTACATAACGACGAATGGTTACCCAAATTAATTTAATGATGAGTAGAAACTTGAATGAACTACATTTTAGCAGCTAGTAGTGGCTTGAATGATCTATAAAAATTTGGGTTGCGAAATGCAGTCTTTGTGGCCTAGAACACCCAACCCCGAATGGAGGGGTAAATCTATTCAACACATGATTTTCCGGTAAGTCATGTGTATTGTTTGCTCACATGCTTGTTGCATTTCATATGTCTGTCTTAAACAACTTATTTGATATTTGATTGTGTGAGTACTTGCTTGTGGAAATAATTCTCACTAAGCATATAAGCTTATACCCCCTTAGATATCTTTGCAGCATACATACCTTTAGCTAACGCCCATGGGCTACTTTACCCAAGTATTACCTTTTTAATCGGGAGCTTTGGATATAAGTCAAGATCTAGATATAGACGTAGACTTTTAAGTAAAACTTTAATGTATTTATTTTAGAACGACAGACTTCGATGGACTAAGTCATTTTGATGGGGTATGTCCCCTTTAATTTTTGTAAGACTATGTGTTTTGATTAAGTTGAACTGTTATGATTTCTATTCTCAATTGCTATTGTATATCTTCTTAGACGGCTTGTTTAAAAGTTTGGTCCTCAATGATCATGAACGTACACCTTACACCCGATATTGAGGCTTTAGGAATGACTAAGGGTATCATACTTAAGTTCTAATATTGAGTGTGGTGGATTGTTGTGTTTAAGGTACCCTTTGGGGTGTGACACTCCGTTTTTGAATTCTCAAGTTAATGTTGAGTAAAAAATTAACATCATAATATCCAGTTGTTGTTTTGACTTGAATTAATGATACCTCTCTATTTCAGCACATCTACATCATATACATACTTATGTTTATGTATGTATATATTTCCATCACATTGTAACCCAAGAACATGTCAAATCATAATGTGAGGAGGACATGATTGCACATAATTTCTATACTATGAGTTTTAATGTGACACATACATCATGCTTGATTTTTATAATACACTTCATTAATTATGCACAAGTCTGATTCAATCATGCACACAAACACACATGTATGTATGTATGTATGTATGTATTGTATGTATGTATGTGTATGTACACACAATTGTTACCTCTATGCTATCGTAACTATTTCACTACATCATTGCCAACACCATATCACCATTACTATCGTATGACCATCAAACTCCTATTACTGTCACCTCCATATTTATATGACTACCACAGCTATATTATAGTTTACCACATCACTGCCATTACACTATAACGGCCCGTTTACTTCAACTTTGGAAACAGGCAAGGAATAGAAAAGTTATTCCTTGGGAATGATATTACCGGTAATAGAGTAGGAATGTTTATTTCTATGTTTACTTTGTCTAAAGTTTTATTACGGGGAATACACATTCTATTGTTTACTTCAACTTATTAATTCTAGTATTAAACTGCTAATAAAGCTAAAAATACCATTATGCCCTTATTGTGGTTTTAATTCTAGCATTTAATTAAGGGTAATTTGGACAGGGTATTTAATTTTTTATTGCTTCTGGAGTGGGAATAGAAAAGGAATGAAAAGTTCCACCTGTTAGATGTAACTTTTTATTCCCTCTATAGAAGGAATAAAAAGTGCATGTGAATATTTATTACTGCTCATTTAATCAAGTAAACAAAGTAATAGAGGCATTCCAGCAATAGAAATTCTATTCCTCCTCTATTACCTCCAAGTAAACGGGCCGTAAGAGTCACCATTGTCATAGTGATGGAAGATGATGACGATGAGGTAGTGACAATGGTGGTTATTTAGAGGCATAATTGTATTATAGTGGCGATGAAAGTGTTATGTTGGTGCTGATGGGACATTGTGACTTACAAATAAGATAGTAGTGCTTTAATATTATTAGGGTATTGATTTTCATTAGATGATAATAATGATGGTGGTAGCAATAAAAATAATAGAGGTAGGGAAGTGATAGTAGTAACACTATAGTACTAATGGTAGTGTGTAGGGTTTTTTTAAGCTAATAAGTGCAGAGCTATAATCACGGTACATGAGTAAGAGTTATTCGATCTTGGTAGTAGATGGATGGTTTAATTCAAATACCCTCATAGATAATTTTTTTCCTTTAAATATTAGGTTAACCATTGCTTATATTTGCAAAACTTGATGGAGCAATACATATAGGTTAAATCTTATAGACTACCCATTTAACAAAGAAAAAAGAAGTTTAAGTTAGGATATTTCAGCATTTATAAAAGAAGGTTGATTGAGCTTAGCTCATATAACTTATGAGCTGAAGTGAGCTACCAATTATGGTTAGGTTGAATCCCATCCTTTGAAAGGGAAAAGAAAGAAAAAAAGAAAGAAAAAACATAGTTAAGAAACAAAATGCAAAAAGTATATCCTAATAATAACAAAAGAAAAGTAAAGACAACTCTCTTATCTTAGTTTTAAACAAAAGATAAGGCCTTTAGGGCACTCTTACCAAACTCAACCAAATTAAGGTGAATCAAACTATCTCTTATAGCAAATTAACACCATTTTCCACTAGTAAGTTATGGATATAACAATGAAGGACATGATGAGAATTAACAAACTTTAGAGATATTGAATCTATTAAATGAGTTAAGAAGGCAAATGAATTTAAGATAACTAAGTCTTTTCCTTTTCAATTTATAGTTATTTTAGCTTTCTAAATGTAGTTGTTATTACTTGACTTTATATTGCTAAAATCTTAATTGCATGTAAATCTTATTCTTATACAAAGCACAAAATAAATAATAGCTTTCAATAATTGAACTTTTAAATCTATGGACATTGTCAATATACTTAAAGGCACACATGACGAGTGATTAAGACCAACGATATAATTTTTAGTAATTCTTTTTTGCAAAGAAATTAAGGCACATTCAAATTATATTCTTTTCCTTCCATTGAAACTTAATTTTATCATTTTAACTTATACCATTTTATAATGCAAGTGTTTGTTGCTTCTCATTTACACATATCATTGAGTTAAACTCATATAACCTACGAAAATATATAGATAGGTTAAACAAGTTAGAAAGACCCATTAATCTACTAAAATATATAAATTGGTCAAATGAACTAAATTGGTGAGCAATCTTGTGCAGATTGGGCTAGGTCAACAAATTTAAATAGGCCATTATAGGATAATGTATTTAATCCATGGGCTAAAGTGAGTTGACTCATGTTAATCGGTTTAACCCACTTGACAACTCCAAAATCCTAACAAATGCAATTAACCTCTCTTCTCTTCTTCTCATCGATGGAAAAACCCTAAGTACTTTTCTCTCTCTCTTGTATCTCCATCTCCCTTTCCCATCTCCAACCCCATTCACCTCTCCTTGCCTCCTTAAGTCAACCTCTAGTGGTGAATACGATGTACTTTGTCGTAAACACTTAGTCTCTTCTATTCATTTAATCCTATTCCACTTCAATTAAAGTGATGATAAGCTTAATGAAAAACTATTATACTATTTTAAGGAATAAAAATCTAGTATATTGCATAAAGAAGAATTAATTGCTTTAGGGGCAATAAGAAATTTGGTGCTCTTAAAAATGCTATAAGGTAAATTATTTTAGAATGGATCATGATTCAAGAGTAAACTCAAATAAGGAAGCATCATTTTAAATAGTAAAAAATAGGGATCAACGTTATATAAAGTTATGCAAATAAGAGATATGTTTTTTTATTCAATAGAAGATATTTTTTTATAATGGTTTAAAAAGGGATTAATGTTTTAAGTAGTTAACAAATGAACATAAAGAAAGTAATTCCTTATTTACACCACTTTTCATAATGTTGATCTAATTTTTAATCATTTAAAATATTAATATCTTATTTACATTACTTTGTATAAAATTGATTTCTTTTTCAAAACCATTAAAATATTAATATCATATTTGAACCAAATGTTAGTCCATTTTAATGTGATTTACCCAAAAGCAATCTATTAGTAAAGAAGCAGCAGATTGTGTAAAATTTAGATTGATGGGCAAAATTTTTAGGTAAGGAACTAGGTGGAGCGTTTTAACTAATTGAGAAATTGCCACAATATTTCATTAAGGTGTGTGTATATATATATATATATATATATATATTCAATTGAACATTCATTCAAGTTAATTCTAGAATTGTACCATACAGGCATTAATCCAAATTTCGGAGATAAATCATGAATTAGATTTAAAATACAAAAAAAGTCCATAGTAAATTAAAATAATATATAAGAAGAAATATTACTCTTTCTATATTTGGAAATATGGAATATGATATAAAATTGCCATCTTTTGATTGATTAAAATAAAAATTTGAAGCAAAATTTCGATTTGTAGTAAGTCTTAAGATGAAATTGATGTTAAAACTCAAATTTGGAGAATTGGCATGCGTAGATTAATGGAATATAGTATGCTTTCAACACTTTCAAATGAATCATGAACTTTATCACACGTGTCACACTTTCAAAACGATAAGTTACCTATGGGATCAGAGGTGGACACGGAGGCCTCGGCCCCCAGACCCGAAGAAATTTAATTTTAAAAGGTTTTTTATATATATATATATATATATGTTACATGTATATTATAAACAGATAATTATAATATAAAACTAAGTGTAGTGTAGTAGTTAAGTATTTACTTTTATAACCCTGAGGTCATGGGTCGAAATCCCATGGAAGTACCTTTTTACTTTTATCAACATGTATTTATTACACTAACTAATTATCTCTCTCTTTTAAACTTTTTCTTTCATAATAACTAATAGCATTAAATCCTTTTATCATAAAATCATCAAACTAAATAAATTCTTATTAATAACTATTTTATGTTCAAAGTATAATAATTATTATTTTCCATATTACAATTGAATATTATTTCATATTAATCATATAATTTGATTTAGTAACTTTTTTTTTCAATTAATGTTATTTAAACATACATGAATTATTGAATGAATATCTTATCTACATATATTTCATGATCTATTTGTGCTAAAAGCAATCATATTGCACATTAATTATATAATTTAATTTAGTAATATTATTATTGTTCTATATGTAATGCTACAAAAATGAACACAAAGTATTGAATAAATATCCTATCTAAATATATTTTATAATTTGTTTTTATCAAATGCAAAATTTATACATATATTAATTATATATTTGTTATTAGTAATTAATTTTCAGGTGACATATATATTATCTCTTATGAAATGTATTAAACACTCTTAATTATTGTTTGAGTGATTTTTTTAATGAAGTTTTAAAAAATATCACATTGAAATCATTATAAAATTATCATAAATATATAAAATGTAATATAATTGCTATAGCAAATGAATATTAATAAATAATTTTAAATTAACTTAATTAAGATTTGACTCCCAAGTTGTATAATTTTGCATTTGCCCTTACTTGGGATCACATGAGTCCACACATTTAAGGTGATTTATGGCCTCTTAGAATCTAAAGAATTCATACATTTACACCCTGCAACTTGAGGAATCCAATTTGCACTGTCAAAATAACTCATGGGCCTTTTAAATCCACATTTTCAAAACTAAGTTTTGGACTTTGGTTCCATAAGTATTTTTTATAGAGGAGATGTGAGAACAATTTTTCAATTAATTGTGCTATTTGAAATTGATTGTTGTACATAGGATTTTGAGTCGTGTGTTAGGTGACATATGTTTGTCTTTGCATCCAATAGTATTGTACCAAGCTCTATTTATTGCTTGCCCTTTGATATTTATATTTTAATGATGATAATGTTGAGAAAACCGATGACTATGACCATTTGACTTAAGGTCGATGGAAACAACTAAGATGCCTTTTTATCCATATGTTGACAAGTAGAGAAAACTAGGCATTACGAGACTTATGAATTTATCGCTAGGTTAATTATCTTTATTTAAGGACAATAGGTAAGAGGTATTTAAGGATTATTTTCTTATGATCACTTATTAGAGGATTTATGGTTAATTAAATAATATTAGTGGTAGTAAGTAGGGCTATAAATGAGTCAAGATAGATCGTGAGTTACTC
Source organism: Combretum micranthum (assembly GCA_024138025.1). Classification (NCBI taxonomy): domain Eukaryota; kingdom Viridiplantae; phylum Streptophyta; class Magnoliopsida; order Myrtales; family Combretaceae; genus Combretum; species Combretum micranthum. Next base: position 29,008 of record JAMXBD010002132.1, on the reverse strand, counting down.
GAGTTTGACTCGGTGAAAACTCGAATTTGACTCGCTTACAATTAAGTCGAGCTCGAGTTCGAGCTACTTGAATAGCTATTGAGTTTTAAAATATTTGGCTCGGTAAGCTCGTGAGTTTAGTCGAGCTTAATTGAGTATTAAATAGAGTCGAATCGAGTTTGAATTTATCGAGTATTAAATACTCTTTATAGTTAAATTAATATTTAAAAGAATAATCAAGTTTAATTAAGTCGAGTTTGAGTTTATCAAGTATTAAATCAAGTCGAGTTCGAGCCTAAAAATCAAAGCTTGATCAAGTTGGAGCTTAATATTGTATGGACTTGACTTGACTCAACTCGTTTACTGCCCTAGTAGTAAGTTAATTTTTGAGTCTCATATGATTTCATTTAGTATCGGGATGAAACTATTTTACTCACAAATTTTAAAGCATGAAAAAGGTGGTGGTGATTGTGATGGTTGTAGTGATGGGCTTTATAGGGAGTTAAGAGATAAAAGTTGTAAGGTGGTCTTAATGAGGATAATGAGGTGGTGGTAATTATTGCATTAACTGTAGTGATTATGATAATATAATTGGGGTGATATGGTATTAGGTTTATATGGGTGGTAGTGCATATGATGATAATAATGATAATGGTACACTAGTGATAGTGCATTTATCGGGCTTTTAAAGTGGTTAGAGTGGGAGTGGTGGTGTGGAGGTGTGTGGGTGGTGCTGTAGAGATGTGGTTTGTATTGATGTTATAGGTAATAGTAATGGTGCAATGGTGGTGCATTGGTGAAGGTGGCAATTGTAATACAATGAATATGATGGTGACTATAGTAGTAATAGCAGCAACGACCACTGAAATGATAACGTGATGGGAGTAAACTAATGATGGGAGAGGAGTGGATTTGAAGTTTTACTAAAAGGATTTTGTATGATAAGAGATATAAATTTTTTCCCCTACCTTGAATGATGGTTTATTTTGGGAATAATGGTAGAGGAAATGTTTGTACAACTATACTTTCTACTTTTGGTAATTTGGTGTCATAGTTTTAGATTTTAACAAATTAATACTTGTGCATTCAAAATACGTGCAATTCGGTCTTCCCGTTGAATAATAATTTGATGGACGTTTATTTTGGATGGGATAATGGTAAACCTAGCACGCTTTCATTATTAATTTGCAAAAATTTAAAGATGCAGTGCTAAATTATTGAAAATTGATAGTGTAGATTTTTATCTACTGTATCAAAATAATTATTCTTCAAATTATTATTTAACTTAGATACAAACTGTATGTATTTTGAAAGTATAAGTACTAATTTATTAAAGTTTAAAAATGTAACATTAAATTACAAAAAAAATTAAGTATAAATATTTAGGATTCCATTATTATGTTTATTTGTGAATGTAATAAGTTGCAATAAGTTTTACTGTATCCCACGTCCACGTACTTTAGAAAGTTGTAAAACAAACATCGAGTGATGTGAAATACATCTAACGTATTACAATACAAAGAAAGCTGAACTACTAAACCGATGCCGTTAATATCCAAAACCTACTAATTTCGAAATCTTAAAAAATGTTTACAATGTGAGCTCTTCTAGTTTAATATGTCATTGCAGTCATATAACAAAATCAGCAGAGGGATGCTTATTACATGGGCTCAAATGTAGGACAAAAAGTTGACGAAATTACTAAACGAGTTGACTGGAGTAAGCTTGTAAAGGCTCGAACTTGGCTCGTTCAACTTAATGAGCCTAAAAAAAATCGATTTTAAACTTATTGATATAAATAATTATAATATGATAATTATATATAATAAAATAATGTTATAAAAAATATATTAAAAACTTGTTTGCAAGCTCTTAACTAACTTATGAACCTTTAACAAACCTATTTTCAAGATGAAAAAAAAAAAAAAAAGCGGACTCCACTCATTTAATTGAATGAGCTTCATTTTGAACTCGAGCTCGACTTGTTTATTAAACACACTCAAGCTAAACTCAAGTTGTTCATGAGTAACTCAATTTATTTATAGTCCTAATTTCAAAATCGAAGTCCTTTTTTTTTAGCTATTAAAATTCTTAAAGATAGATATAAAGGTTTGGGGAAAAGATTAATAAATGGTATTAAACTCTTTGAAATAGAGGTCACTACAATTAGTCACATCATTAATTTCCCCAAATCCCATGCTAAGTAAAAAAAAAAAAAAAAAAAGATATTCTTAACTCTTTTTAGTGAGAATTTCAATTCGTCAATTATATTAGAGACATCGAATCTTGCAAGTGCCAATATGATGCAGACTAGATAGCGGGGCCAATTTTTAGACGAGTTCAAAATGTCCAAGAAGAAGTAGACACGCAGTCCACTTTCAATTAGTCATAACTTTCATCATATAATTTAAAATTCTCTTTATTATATGTCCAAATGAAGGCCATTTTGAGAGCTACATTAACTGCTAGGGTTCACCTCTTAATTGCCAATTTGAGGCCCAAAAAACACCATTTAAGGCCTGAAATTGGCCTTTTATTTATTTTCCCGTATTTTTTTGAATTATTTTGTGTTTAGAATTTTGGAGCGACACCATATATATTTGTTTTATTCTGTTCTTTGGACTATCTCATCATAATAATATTTCTATTCATCAGATTGGAAATTTATCCAAATTTATATTTACTTTTGAGATTAATCGTTGATTAGTCTTTGTTAATTACGTCAATCACTGCCTCACTATAGGAAATTAAAATTTTCCTACTCAAATAATACATTTTCAATTAGGACTTTTAGCTAATCAAATCAAACCTATAGTATCAAGTTTAAATTTGAGCTCAACAATGTAATTTTAGAGTTGGAATTCGGTTGCAACTACATCATTTTGAATTTTGAGATCGAACTAGGCTAAAATTAATACTCAGCGAGCTTGAGGTCTAATTCATTTATTTTCGACTTTCTAAAATATATTCTTTCAATTTAAGATTAATATTGAAACATGATTGATATATTATATATATATCTTTAACTTATGATCGGTTAAGTTTGTGATCTAGTAGAATCAAATCCTGTAAAACATATAAACTAGTTTAGAGAGGTAGAGTTTGAGCTCAACTTTTCTAAATTAAAAAAAAAAAAAAACTCAAATAACTAATAAAAATAAGTTTAACTTGTTCATACTCATATCTCCAATCTAAATTTGTAATAGATGGACAACTTCAATTAAAAATACATACATCAGAATTTTATCAACTGAAAGTGAATGGTTTTAAAAATACTTTTTCTATTCCCACGTGCATTACTAACTTTTTTAATTATCAGAATGTGAAACTTAATTACCGAAACCAAACTAATATAATGGCGCAATTCGCAACGAGTTACCCAAAATCCAATTATAACATCCACACAGCTCAGGTTTATTTCATCATAAATACCGACAAAAAATAATCCATCTGACCACACTAGACCATCGACATTAAGATACCAGATTTATGTGGTACACACATTTTGATGCCTATATTTAGTCGTTGTGATGTCTCGTGTAACGTTAGATTTGTGGAACCCCATAATAATTAATAGATTTCCTATCTGCAATAACGAAAGAAAGCCCCCCTTCCCCTTCGATCGAAATCTCACATAAAAACTCAGGAAGGGAGTGGGGTCTGCCACGTGGAATATGTTGGTAAATAATTTCTTAATGTTTTTCGATCAGGAAAAAGTAAGGAAAAAAAAAGATTTATAGATATATCATTGCCAGCCATTTGAACGAATTCCTCAAAAGCCTCGAGATACAACTGGAATATTGAACGAATCTGGTTGCTTTCTCTCCCCAATGAGGACAGTTTGATGCATTGGTGTGATGCTATCCTTTGTATCCAAAAGGGCTTCGAATGGAAGTATGTGAGCTCAACTTTAGAATCGAATAGAGTGAATTGGTGGACGTTTTAAATTGAATAATATTGAAAAAAAAAAATCAAATTAATTCAATAAATCGAGCTTTTACTTTACTGGATTTTCGGTTTGCGTTGGTATATGTGCCTTGTTTTTGTTTCAAATGCCCCCAAACCGAACTGTAAAATTATCGGTTAGTATAATTGCATGTAAGATAAGATATTTTTAAAATAATTATGTATATCCTACAGAAAATAATATAATTCATAAATACACAATTACATGATAGTATATAGGTGGTGATATAATAAATATAATGTTATGAAAATTGATCAATTGTAATTATGCAATATGTAATAAGATTCACATAGCTAATAAAAAATTTAATGTATTGAAAACATACTAAAAAATACTCAAGAGAGAGTGAATTATGTATTTGCCCCACAAATGCAAAAACAATTAATTTTTATGCATCTAGATCAAATTAAACTTCAATAGCAGTGGATATAGTAATAACAGATTATAACATAAAATATAAATGAGATAGGGATAGAAAATTTGAGCCCGGATTTAATATGGAGTTTGATCCGCTCCCTAGTCTCCACGATCACTAATTGCTGACAATAGAGGACTCCACACAATTTATTAATTTCACAAACACACATACTCAAGCTGAATGGTAAACTACTTTACAACATATAGGAAATAAAATATTTCCTTCTCTTACAAGATGCTCAAGAGTAGAAGACTTAAATGTTTTTCTCTGTTTTTGTGTAGATCTTGCAAATTAATAAATAAGAGTACAAAGAAAATGTGAGAATGTTATTATTCGTTAGTTGCAAATAAAAGCTCTTTTTCACCACTGTCTACCACCAGTATCTCTAAGGAATATATATTTTATAATATTCAAAAGTTCAAATATCCGTTAGAGATAACGTCTTAAAATCACGAAGTATGAAATTCACGTAATGGCTCTTTTATGCCACATCATCTCCATATTTTTAACCTTTTATGCCTCCATGTGTCATGTCATGCTTTAACTTGTTGCACCTTGGATTTACCTCTCGACCAAGGCTGTGCATCTTTGATCTCGTCAAACTTTAGAATTGAGCTTGTTGTGCCTTAGTGAATGAACTCGTTGAACCTTTAACTTGACATGCGACTAAAGCTATACATCTTGATCTCATCGAGTTTAAAACTTGAGCTTATCGCACCCTAGTGAATGAACTTATTAAACCCTCTACATGACCCTTGACCAAAACTGTGCTCGAGAATTTGCACCCACTAATTCTTGCATAATCTCTAGAGAACAAATTATACACAAAACACTTATATATTCCAGCATATTATTCATCCTAGTTGTTTGAATGATTAAGTGTAGTTCAATACAATTAAATATTTAATTGTATAATTAATTGTCTCATCAAAATCCACATTGAACATACAAGTTCAACATGACGAAATTCCTGACTAATCGTAGGTTAGCCTAAGGACCAGAATCAGAGGTTTCGGCTTTTCGGGGCTGCTAGGCTTCTATCTTTACCCCTGACTCTTCTTTCTCCCTAAGGGCTTAACCGGTAAAGAAAAAAAATACTTTTTCTCAGTCATATACCCCCCAGCTCAAATTCTTCCTCTCCGATCTAAGAGATCTTCGAACTTCTCCGAATCCGTCTTTGTTGATCGTCTTGTCCCCTCATCTTCTTAGTAGGGCTAGGAACCTACTTTCCAGCTTAGCTTAGTCTGGCAAAGAGCTTCCCTTTCTTTATGATATAATATATAACATATCATTATTGTAATATAAAATAAAATAATTTATAAAGAAGGAGAAGGAGATGTCATATGATTTTATGAGAAGGCAAAATAGTCTTTCACTATGAAGATATATATAGTGATATCCGTCTATGCCTAATCTTGATGCCCTTCATCTACATAAGTTACGTATGATCCTCAAACCCTAGAACTCTCTTTAGTTAGAACTTCCACTGAAGGACCAACAAGAGGTTAAGAGATCAAGGTAAGTTGTCTTCTCTTTTATCCTTTATCAAACCTAGAAGGTTTTATTCTTGAACTTTTTGGCGTCAAGGTGTTTGTGTTTAGAAGAAAAGCCCTAATCTTTGGTTGCTTAAAGCGATTGTTGTTTGAAGAAGAAGACAAAGTCATTTAATGTCAGATAACATGATTATAATGATGTCTATATGTTGATAAGATGTTTTTCGAGTTTTATCTAGTTTAAAAATCAAGAAAAGGATGCTTTTGGAGTTTTTTTTGCATTTTTGGAGCAAAGTGGGTATGAATAAGGGTCATGGTCATGACACGGGCCGTAATCTCCTCGAGAGTGACAAGTTATAGCTAATCACAGCCGTAAGGCCTATCACTACCCTCATCATGGCCATAATAGAGGCTGTGATGGCCACCACACCCTATATCATGGGTGTGAGCCATGTGGCACAAAGTGTGATGACGTTTTCTTTTTCTCTTGAGTCTATCACGCTTCCCGTCACCACGCATGATCGATAGGATGATACTATAACTTTGTTTTTATCTTTTTAATGATCTTCTTAAACACCTAAACCCTTAGCTTAGCCTCAAGTACACCTAACCCTAAATAGGATGTTACATATAGACATCAGAAAGCAGTATTTCTTAATAACTTAGGAATCTAGATAACCTTAGGAGTATGTTCTGTTCCATAACAAAAGTATTGAGATTGGTATTGTTATATGTGATCAAGTGTTCCTGGTAGAATTGAGTTATCTATTCCAAATGTTGAACCAGGTTTGTCATTACCTTGTTTGATTATTGTGCTTGCTAGGTAGAATATGTAATCGGACTAATTTATATTTGACATTAATTTTTTACTGCTTGTATTTAGCTGGGTCTAGTAGAACAGGAGTACCGGTGTTTCTAGGACGATACCCTGATGATTTGTGTGTGGCGTTGTCGCAAGTGGAGTTGCACATAGAGATGATTTTGGTAATTTAAGAGTGGTACGGGTATGGTACCTAGAGTGCATGGGCAATACCCAATACTGATATGTATACGTTCTCTCTCTCTCTCCTCTCTATATATATATATATATATAAGTATCTATTTATGTTTGTTATGGAGTCATGAGCTATTTTGGGTTTAGGGTTAGACGCTGATAACCCTAAGGTGTGTTGGTTGTTGGCTTAAAGTTTCAGGTAATGAAAATGTGGTTTATGCATTAATTATCATGTTGCATGTGAATGTATGTGATGATTTTTCCTGTGTGTGTACTTATGTTTTAGCGTGCTGGGCTTTGGCTCAACCCTTTTTAATCTTTTTCAAGAACAGGTGAAGAACTCGTAATTCTTGACTTAAATGGTTATGGCATCTACGTTGATCACCGGGAGGACGTTAGTGGTAATGATTATCCAACAGACTACTAGATGATTAGGATCAATGTTAGATTGAAATTTATTGAAACTAAAAAACTGAAATTAATTGTTGTGGTTTAGATTATGTTTTAAAATGATTTTGTTGGTTTTATTAGGTTAGAAAAAAATTGGCATGTGGTTTTATGCCAATTGATTTTATGGGTTATTCTATTGGATTTATGATAGTTAAATAAGACATTATTATTTATGGAGTTTGCTAATTATAAAGCTTGGAGTAAATACTGGATTTAATTGCGAATGGATAACATGTTATGAGCCTTTCCGTGTCTATATCTAACATGGACACATAGAAGGTTGTAAATGCTACTAAGTTTAGGGCATTACAACTTAAGTGGTATCATAACATATGTAGGCCTTTAGATTTTATGGTAATTATAAGTAAAACCTAAGAACCATAAGTCAAATTGAAATTCTAAAGTCAACCTAGTTTTATGTTAAATCTAGTGAATTTAGATGCGGCAATCCCGCGCGTGAAGTCTAAAAATAATAAAAATGAAATAATTTCGAATTATGGTTCGGAATTATATAAGAAATTTAAAAAGATCATATTCGCCAAAATTTAATTCGTGTCGGACTCAAATGGGATCAGTTTCTAAAACTAGGATCCTGACAAGTAAAATAGTGAAAATATTCCGATAATACCATTAGACTCATAAAAATATAGGGATTTCAAAAATATCAGTTTTAGAATTTTTCGGTCACTAAAAATATCATATATAACCCGTTTATACGTATTTTCTTTACTATCGGTATTTTAATCGTCTAGTCTACTATTTATGATACTATTTCTGCTATTCATTACTATTTCACTATCTCTACTTTTTCTAATACCTATTCTTACAATCTATATACATATTTCTTATAATTTTTTTCCTATAAAAATTCTACACCACATATTACTAAACTTCTTTTATACTTTTCTTTTAAAATTAATTTTTTAGCCACTCTCCTCTCTTCCTCTCTCTTTGTCGTCCACTTCCCTCCTCTTTCCCTCCATTTCTTTTCTTTTTCATTTATTTTAATTAAATCTAATTTCTACTCCAATACTTTATAAATACTTATTCTCTCATTCACACTTTACACATACTTCTCAAACCATAACAAAACTCTTACAAATTTTCCTCTCAAGTTGTCTCTCCAAAAAATTCATTCCCAACTTATTCATATTCCCACACCATGACTATCTCCTAACAACATCAACATTTATTTCCTTCACCACCATTCCTCTACCTTAGGTAAACTTTCCTTATGAAAATATTCCTTATGTTCATGTTCACATAACATGACTATAATGTGTGTTTACTAAACCTATGTATTTTTATGGAAGTAATAATATGTTCATGTCTTGTTTAACAATGTTCAAATAATATTATTTTTTTTGTTATGTTATTTTTATTTATTGTTTCTAATCTAACTTTCATATATATTACTAAGCATATTTATGTGTGTATATATATATATTTCTTAGAGCATATAAGCTCACTACCTTAACTTTTTATTTATGCTCTTGCAATTTATTTATTTCATGTAAATTTTATTAAGACTAGTCTTTCTAATCTTAGACTTGTCTTTATCAAGTCAAAACAAAATCTTTTTTCTTTTCGTTTATTTTCTTTTCTTTTATGGACTTGTGCATAATCCAAGTTTAGGTAGTCTTGATAGCAATCTAAGACTCCCATCATTTTCTTGTTTTTTTTTTTTTTCCTTTTCTTTATAGGACTAGTCTATCTCTAGTTCGAAAGCCTTGATGAAAGCTAAGACTTCCAATACTTGACTTTATTTACATGTTCTTTTGCTTATTTAATTTTCTACGTATCTTACACACCATATAAGTTATTATTCTTGTCATGCCCCGGAGGGTACCCTAAACGTAGCAGTGTACCACACATAATATTAAAACTAATGAATGACAACCTTAGTCATGCTGGAGCTTCGATATCATGTGCAAGGCGTGCTTCTAAGATAGTAGGAGACTCACATGGGTATTACGTTTAGGTAGATAATAAAAGCATGCAAGAACTTATATAGATAAACATAATATTCATTAGAATAAAAGTCTCTTACAACTACTTAGGGGCATTCTCCCGTTCTAATAGTCTTATTCAACTAAGCCATCATCAAAATATAAATAAATATAACATAAGTCAACTACATAGATTTTTCTTAGAAGTCTACATCCAAAACTAAACACATAAACTTCTCCCATAAACTCCTAGTAGCTTTGGCTCATAGAAGACAAAAGGGGCTCTTTGGTGCCAACCATAAGCAATAATAATGTAACAAAAAGCTATAGGGGTATAAGCAAAACTAGCTTAGTGAGATAACTTCCATTTACAAAACATTTCCATAAAACACACAAGTTGTCACGCCCCGTAGGGTATCCTAAACGTAACAGTCCGCCACATACTAAGTAAGACTCTCGAGTTCCCTAACCGGGGCCTTCGGGAGTCTTAAGTAGATGTAAAGTGTTCCCTTACGACAATAGAATACTTCAACAAATGGAGTTTAACAGTTTAACAAGGCATTCATTAGCCATAGATAATAAATCAAAACGCATAAATCTTTAAGGTTTACAAAATCTAAGGGGCATTCCCCCGCAAAAGAATAACAGTCTATTACAGTCATCCAGAGTCCTTAGTTTCCAATGGAAGTCTATACAAAAGAAATGAATCAAACTTCTATGGGAAACTCCTATCTCCGGTACCTGCGCTGTGGCTTGCCTTGGCCTAAGCCATATAAACTCATGCTGCAAAAGATAAACACTATCGGGGCGTAAGCTAACTAGCTTAGTGAGTAATACTTCCATAACGCAATTAGATACAATCATCAAACAAGTGATTATTCAAGCAAGTGCATGCACCATACAAATGAAATCATCAAACATATGACCAACCGGAAATCATATGTGGATGGACTTGCGCCCTCCATCCCGGGTTAGCAGATTAACGAATCCTGCGGTACGACGCCGTTTAAGCTCACGGTCAACTGATTAAAAGCTCGTTTTATGGATCACGATTAACCTCACATTCGTTTTATGGATCACGATTAACCTCACATTCGTTTTATGGGTCACGAAAAACCAACCAATGCAAATGCTCCAACCCCATCGTGACATGAATGAACTCAGTTTATAGTCGGAGTCGAATAGTCATTAATTCGATTCTTTTAAGTGACCAACAAGTATACGCAGACATTCATCATATGATTCTAATAAAACAATCAATATCTTAACACCCGGTTTCGATATGCCTTAAGTTCCATTTCACATATCAACAATTCACAACATAAATAATTCCCACATACCCCATCATGCTTGTACAATTCCTTTTATCTTTGCCTACATCACTAGTGCCACTACATTACATTCACAAGCATTAATTGAGAGTGGAAGTAACTCACTCGGCCATGGGTCACCAAACTCCTTAATAGTAATAATCGGGTGGTAGAGAGTCGTCCTGCTCGGAATCACCTACCAATCAAGAATAATCCCTATGAGATTCTCACCATGTAATTAAATCAAACTATACATCTAGACTAGTTGAATTCGGATTTCTCGCTATATTTGGAAGTTCCGACTTAAAACGGCCATAACTTGGTCATTTTAACTCGGAATTTCGCAAACTTTATATCGATCTTCATCTACTTCGAAAGATCTATCTAATTCAAGTATTAAATCCAAGTTTTGAAAATAATAAGGTCACGGAACAGTGGGATCAGTTCTGTCCCGCAATTGATCCAACTTTGAAAATGTGCTTTGCTTTTGATAAGAAATGTTCCTAGTTAGTGATTCATGCATGAATGATTTAGGAATGAACTACTAATGTGTATGCCATGTAATGAACTCAACTTGTGCATGGTCATGATGATTTTTGTAGTAATAAACCTTTAGGAACTCCTAAGTGTTGGGGAAAGTTTCATAAAGGCTAATTCTAAGAAGTTATTCTCCCACATTATACTCCTTAGGGTTTCTTTGGTTTTTAATCTTGTAATCTACTTATTATTTAACTAAAATTAGGTTCTCAAAGTCTATAATAGTCATGGCCTCCATTCATGCACAAAAATTCACATTTTTCATTTGGTAAACATGTTTTCAAATAAGCTAGTTATAAAAATCCGAATTTTCCAAATTTTCTTTTCTTACATTTTTCTTAAGGGAAATCTAGTCTAATGTATTAAAATTTGGGGCTTCAATGTATACATTATCTAAGGACTTCATTTAGCTTATAAAATATCCATTTTAGACTTAAATACTAAGTGTTTATATAGGCATTACACAAAGTTACGAATTTGACTACACATTTAAAGTCAACATTTTTCATCCTAACTTCACCTCTTGTTTTCCTTATTTTTATCATGCCTAAACTCATCTAAACTTATGAAAATAATTCCTTCAACATATCTATTACACATACCCTTCATTTTCTTATGAAATATAAGTTTAAAATTGATTTTGGAGGTCTTTAGGTAGGGTTTCCATTTCATCCGAATTTTCAACTTTTCATATCTAACAAAGTCCTTCCTTTTTCAATGTTCTTGCCATCTATATGTGGAAATACTATCTAGCATCTCTATACATGAACAAGACCTCATTTTTATGATCAATAAAGCACATAAACAAAAATGAACCTATGATCATGCATGTACATAAAGTGGTGAATGTCTAAACCTTAGATCTACTACATATGATGTATATAACATGGATCTCATGGCATAAACAACAATATAAACACAAGGTCACTAGTTTATGTGCATGAACAAGTTGATATTCCAAACAAAACTCATTTAAAGGCTAGATCCACTTCTTGAGATGGCTTGAGATTCTTGTAGTTGTGTTTTCATGTCCCTTGCTCATGCTCATTGGGATTTAGAGGAGAAAACACACAAGAATGATCTTGCCATAACAAGATTTAGGATGTACAAGGCCTAAATATACATACCAAAGAGTCTTGAAGGAGGAAGGAAGAAGAAACAAAGTTGAAATGGCAAGGGAGTGGGGGAGGGAAGTGCTCGGCACTTTGAGAGGAGGAAGAAGAGAGGTTTTGCTATTTTTTCAAAGTTGAAAATGAAAGAAAATGAAGAGAGAGAGAGAACATTTAGTATATATATCAGTAATTAGGGTTTAGTTAATAAAAATGAAGTAAAAATAATACAATTGAGAGGGAAACAAGAGGGAGGGGCGCCGGCCTCCTTTGTGTGTGTGTGTGTGTGTTTTGAAAAATTTAATTTTGTAATTTAGTAAATGAAAATGAATAAATGTAATAAATGTAATAATTATTTAAAAGACAAAATTTCTTGGAAAAGAAAATTGAAATGAGTAGTTGTAAGGATGTAAGAATAGGGTATGGGTAGTGTGTAGTGTAGGTTGTACTTGTGAATAGTAGACAAGACATCTACTTTACCGGTTGTTCCGAAAACACGGGAAAAGCTATAACTGTAATCTTTATAGCTCGGAAAATTATGAAATTGATATTTTTGGAATCCTTATAAAATTACGGTTCTAATGAATATTCCGGAATATTTTTCTGAATCCGTGGCCCGGGGCACGCTTTTCCGTAATTGGGCTCGGGAAGGCCCGGAATTGAAAAATTCCCGAATTTAAAACTTTCAAAGGTTTGAAATGTACTTTGGAACAACAATTCAAATTCATTTACTCCAAATATTTATTTTACTATGAAACCGAAGGAAAGCCGGATTTAGGGTTCCTAGGCTCTATTCACTAAACTCAATCTGATCGGATTAGGGTTTCGTCTCCAACTCCTGGGGTTTTCTAGCTACTGAGAATTCCCGGGGTTTACAACCTCCCCACCTTAAATAAAGTTTTGTCCTCAAAACGGAACTGACGTACCTTGTCCTTCAAATATCTCGGGGTACTTTCTCCGGATTTCATCCTCCGCTTCCCAGGTTGCTTCTTCAAAGGCATGATTCCTCCATAATACTTTCACGTAGTGAATATCTTTGTTCCGTAGCCTTTGAGTTTTCTTATCCAATATCTTTACTGGGTGTTCTTCATATGTCAGGTTTTCCCTCAACTGGATTGGCTCCAATTCCAGAATCCTCTCTGGGTCGGCCACATATCTCCTCAAGACTGACACATGAAACACATTGTGAATCCCGGACAAATTAGGTGGTAGGGCTAGCCGATACGCCAGATCTCCGACTCTTTCCAAAATCTCAAAAGGTCCAATGTATCTCGGGCTTAATTTCCCTTGTACGCATCCTCTTGATACTTTTGATCGGGTTTATCTTCAGGTACACATGATCACCCACTTTAAATTCAAGCTCCTTTTTCAAGTCTGCCCAGCTCTTTTGTCGATCCTGGGCTTCCTTCATCTTCCGCTGAATCAACCTCACTTTATCTGCGGCTTCCTGTACCAATTCCGGCCCAATTGCTACCTTTTCCACCTCATCCCAAAACAAAGGGGACCTACATCGCCGTCCATATAAGCTTCATACGGAGGCATCTGGATAGTGGAGTGATAGCTGTTATTATAGGCAAACTCGATTAGGTGAACATGACTATCCCAATCCCTTTGAATTCCAGGGCACATGCCCTTAACATATCTTCAGGTTTGGATCGTCCGCTCAGACTGTCCGTCGGTCTGGGGATGGTAAGCCGTACTGAAATGTAATTAGTACCCAAGCTCTTCTGTAAGCTCGTCCAAAACTTGACACAAATCTTGGGTCTCTATCTGAGATGATCCCCGCAGGTATGCCATGTAATCTTACGATCTCTCTGATGTAGATCTTGGCTAACCTTTCCATTGAATAGGTCATATTTATGGGTAGGAAATGCGCCGACTTAGTTAACCGATCCACTATTACCCATATTGCATCACAACCCGATGGAGTCTTGGGAAAGCCACAAACAAAATCCATGGATATTTGATCCCACTTCCATTCAGGAATAGGTAAGGGCTTTAGCATTCCGCCCGGTCTCTGGTGTCTACCTTCACTGTTGGCATACTGCACTTCATTACATAATCTGCCACATCTCGCTTCATCCCATTCCACCAATAGCAACTTTCAAATCCTGGTACATTTTGGTGCCTCCCGGATGCATGGTATACCCGGAGTTATGTGCTTCACCCATTATCTCCTTCTTCAACTCCTCATCCTCTGGTACGCACAGCCTTCCGTTCATCCGGATCACGTCTTCCTCATCCACGGCAAAGTCAAGGTATTTCCCCGCTTGGGTTTCCCTTTTTATCCTTTGTATCACCTCGTCACCTCTGTGCTTCTTTGATTCTTTCCACGAGGGTTGGTTCCAGCACCAAGTTAGATATCTCCAGCTCAGCACTTTGATCTGTGAACTCGATCCTTAACTTCTCAAATTCCTTAATCAACTCCTTCTGGCTTGTAATCAAAGCGGCTACCTCTCCATGATTCTTCCGACTTAGGGCGTCCGCGACTGCATTCACTCTTCCTGGACAGTAATTTATCCCAGGTCATAATCTTTTATTAATTCCAACCACCTCCTTTGCCGCATGTTCAACTCCTTCTGTGTGAACAGGTATTTAAGGCTTTTATGATCTGTGTATATCTCACACCGTTGTCCATACAGATAATGTCGCCATAACTTCAAGGCAAAGACAACTGCAGCTAGCTCCAAGTCATGCGTAGGGTAGTTCTGCTCATGCGGTCTCAATTGCCGAGAGCATACGCAATGACCTTCCGTTCTTGCATCAAGACGCATCCAAGACCATTTCTCGAAGCATCACTATGTACCGTGTAAGACTTTTCCGGATCTGGTAAAACCAAAATCGGTGCCGAGACCAGTCGTCGCTTTAGTTCCTGGAAACTTTGTTCTCTCTTGTCTGTCCAAATGAATTTTTCGTTCTTTTGAGTCAATTGAGTCAACGGCTTAGCTATCTTTGAAAAATCCTTCACAAATTTGCGATAGTAGCCAGCCAATCCCAAGAAACTCCTCACTTCAGTAACGGTTTGTGGTGGCTTCCAATCCACTATTGCCTTGATCTTTTCGGGATCAACTGATATCCATCACCCGTTACCACATGTCCGAGGAAGGATATCCGGTCTAACCAAAAGTCACACTTGGACAGCTTGGCGTACAGCTTGTTATCTCGTAAGGTTTGCAATGCCAAACGGAGATGCTCCTCATGTTGCTCCCTGGTCTTTGAGTATATGAGGATGTCGTCTATAAAGACTATCACCATTTATCCAAAAGCGGCTTATAGACTCTATTCATTAAGTCCATAAACAGCCGGTGCATTAGTCAGTCCAAATGACATTACCAAAAACTCGTAGTGCCCATAACGAGTACGAAAAGCTGTCTTAGGCACATCCTCAGGCTTAATCCTTAGCTGATGATACCCCGAACGTAAGTCAATACGTGAGAACACACAAGCTCCTTGTAGCTGGTCAAATAAATCGTCGATTCTTGGTAAGGGATATCGATTTTTGACAGTCACCTTATTCAATTCCCGGTAGTCTATACACAACTCATCGATCCGTCCTTCTTCTTCACAAATAAGACGGGTGCGCCCCATGGCGACACACTTGGTCTTATAAATTTCTGGTCCGAAGTTCTTGTAACTGCGTCTTTAGCTCTTCAACTCAGCCGGTGCCATCCGGTATGGCGCTTTAGATATTGGTTCGGTATTTGGAGCCAACACAATCTCAAAGTCGATCTTCTCCTTGGCGGTAATCCCGGCAAAATTTCTGGGAACACATCCAAGTATTCATTCACCACTGGAATATTCCTTTTCCTCACGGTTTTCCCCTTCATCCAAGACGTCCTCAATCGGTATCATTTCCTCATCCTCCATCATCAGCTCGAATGAGCTTAGATCAATCCTTCTTGGGACTAAGGCCTCTCCCATAAATTCTACTTTCTCCCGATTGATCATAAAAACATACAGTCCTCTTTTGGCAATCCACTATTGCCTTTACTCTTAACCAATTCATCCCGAGGATAACTTCGTATTTATTCATTTCCAGCACAATTAGATCACTTTTGGAGTGGTGATCATGGATTTCCAATGGACAGTCTTTTATTAGATCTCGGGTTGACACCACTCTCCCCGTGGGGGTCTTAATCCTCAAGCTAACCATGGTTGTGGCTATGGGCAATCCGAGTCGGGTTGCCAAACTATTTGTGATGAACGAGTGGGTCGCTCCCGTGTCAAACAAGGCATAGGCTTCCACGTTATTTACTTGTATATGTCCTGAGGTCACAAACACCCATCACATATGAACCTTAAAATATTCGTAAGGCTATCCATAGGGTCTCTACTTCCAGCTTTCCATAATATATACAATTTCATTTAAACAATCAATTTAAACAACTAATTTCAACTTAGGAGGGTTTCTGTTACTAACCTGTCACCAGGCCACCATCAACTCTCGCTTGATCCAAAGCTGCCAACTCTACGTCCTCATCTTCGTCTTCTTCCACCATCCATTGGCCTTCTAAATTATACAGCCTCATCCCGTGCATCGCGGAAGCTGCTCGACTTCCGCTCTTGTTACCAGACCTCAAGGGGTTAGGTATTGCTCGAGGCTCCGAAGGGTCGGGTGGTCACACTCTTTCGCTGTGAACACTCGGAAGCTAAGTGCCCTTTCTCTTTGCAAATAAAGCAAGTTACTGCCAGCTTCTTTGGGCATGTAAAAACCATGTGGCCAGCATCGCCACAAAAATAGCACTTGTTCCAACTGCGGGCATTGCCTAGGTGCATGTGTCCCTTACATTTCCAACATGTGACGTTGGCTTTGAATTGGGTTGGCTTGCTGCTAGACTCCTCTTTAAACCCTTGGTACGGCCTGTACCGTTTACCCTTGAATCCTGAGCTCGAGGCATCAAACGGCCTCTTCCCGAATACTCTCTTTTCGGGCTCCTGATACTTTCTTTTCCTAGCCCCTTCAATGACTCGAGCCTTTTCTACCATCTCGGGATAGGTTCTTACTCCAAACTCTTCTAGCTTGATTCGTAGTTCTTCGTCCAAGCCTCCCAGAAATACCTGCTTCTTTAATTCCTCACTATCCCTGAAAGATTCAGGGGCATATTGCAGCAGGTGAACAAATTCAGTTCATATTGCTCTACCGTTCTCCCTTTCTGCTTTACATGAAGGAAGTCCGCACTATACTTCACCCTCAAGCTAGAGGGAAAGTAATTATTCAAGAATTCCCGGCGGAAGGTTTCCCAGGTGGCCGGGGAGGTCAAATTCCTTCTCTTGGAGTCCCACCAGACTCGAGCATTGTATCTTAACATATACGTCCCATATTCTAGCTGCAAGTAAGGTGGAATCTCGTATGCAGCAAAAGAACGTTCCACTTGGGCCAGCCAATCCTCAGCTTCATCCGGCTTACCGAATGCCCCATCAAAGTACCTGTTGCTCTTAATGAAGTCCGGTAAAGAGCTTCGGTGGGGTCTCCTGTATGGCGGGGGTGGCGGCAACCGCACATTATAGGAGTGCTCCTCTTGGAGCAGGTGCCTCCGCAGTCATTTCCCGATGATCTGCGGGCGGATGTGGTGCTGAATCCCGAGCACTCTGACTTGGGTGGGTTCTGCTGGATTTGATTCTGAATGAAGGTGTTAAGAAGATTGGCCAATTGCCCAATCGCATTTAGTACATCGCCCTGTTGGTTTTGGGGTGCTACTCCTTGGGGGTCAGGTTGTTGTATAGCCGGTTGATCGGTCTTTCATTAGGATTAGACCCTTGTCCTTGGTTCCGAGTCGTCGGTTACGTCTGTTTACACAATGTTTAATGGAGTTTTAGCACATTTAGGGTTTTTAGGTTTCAAAGGAATAAGATTAACAACCAGCTCAGAAGTTGCAAAATTGAAATTTAAACTCAGAAGGAAAAAGTACATAACTCCATAAAGTCATAAGATGAGTCAAAATATCAATCCATAAAAGAAAATAAGGAATAATTAAAAGAACCACAAGGGAAATAGAAGAATCCACACATATTGTAACTAATACACTTCACAACATAATGCGAATGAGTGAATGCTTATGCAATCTATATGCAGTAATGTTCTCTTATGTATCATGACTAGGATGCGTGCTTTTCACAATTCCATTTCTTTAAAACAAAAGTGATCCTTTTCATTTCTTTAGCGAGCC
The DNA here is from genome assembly GCA_024138025.1 of Combretum micranthum. Classification (NCBI taxonomy): domain Eukaryota; kingdom Viridiplantae; phylum Streptophyta; class Magnoliopsida; order Myrtales; family Combretaceae; genus Combretum; species Combretum micranthum. The sequence goes on along the minus strand of JAMXBD010002132.1, from coordinate 10,635 downwards.
ATACAAATATTACATCAACTTTTAGATCCCAAAATTTGGCTAGCTAAGCTCCTCTCCTATTCTAATCAATTTCCCTATTCCCGAAAACATGACAAAATACAGGGAAAAAGAACAACAAAACACTAACTATCCTGAAATCCTAAGGCAATTTGGCATCCCGCATTGCCTACTACAAAATAAGAAAATCAGGATTCCGCTTGGACTTTATGGGTTAGCTAACATCCCGTCTCTAATCGTCACTAGAGCTGTCGGGGGTCGGGCTAGGAAGTCGTCCCCTGCTGGTAGAACCACCATCGTCCTGTCGGACGAACAAGCTAAGATACTCCCTGGTGGTCATCCTCCGCTTCCTAGCGGGTCGAACTAGAGGCTCCTGATCCTCACTTTCTTCTTCCTCTTCTTCTTCTTCTTCAGTCCCTTGCCCCTCATGCGGGCTTACTTCTTCCTCCCCTCTTATCTCGGGTTCACCTAGGCGGTTCACCTCTACTTCAGGTTCTCTCACAGGCTCATCTGCCACATTCTCTGTCTCCATAGGCACTGGGGCCTCGGGTTCTACTACTGCTAGGTCAAGCACAGGTGGGTTCTCACCCTCCACATACACATCTCTCCATAGCCTGGAATCTACCTCGGGTTCTACCCTCCCACTCTCTGGTATCTCCAACATCCGGTTAAATCCCATATAATTTGGTCGGGTTCTGGGTTTACCTGCACTTCTGGTTCAACAGGCGGGGTAGGGGTCCTAGGCACCTCGTTTTGTTCCCAGTTCGGATCCTCCTCGGGATCCTCCTCCTCCTCCTCTTCTTCTTCCTCTTCATCATCACAGGTGCTCCATTCAGCTGCATACCTATATCCATAGCTGGAGGTGGAGCAATTACACGGGGGGGAGGATGTCCAGATAGATTGCATGCCAGGTGATATGATTCCATGCATCAGCTATGTTCCAGTCATGGTGATCAAATAAGTTATCATGAGCATAAACATATAAGGGCCCTATGGGGATCCATACCCTAAAATCTGGAGGGGTTCGGTTTCCTCCACTTTTCAAGATAAACGTGGCTTCTCTTGTCATGGGCTCACGCCCGTAATCAACCATGATCCTCTCTAACGTATAGATTGTCTCTAACTTCGTCCAGCTCCTTCTTCCCATAGGATCATAACTCAATTGATCCACTACTGAAGCCCATCTGGTATATCTCAGCCCATCCTTCCATAACCTGTACATTTCCCCTAGGGTCCGGGGATGTCGGGCTAAGGCAAAATCTTCACACAATTCTCTTAGCCTCAGTCTATATTCTACCATGGTTTCATCATTTCTTTTCGTAAAATTCCTTGCCCTTTCCCTAGTCTCACCCAGAGAGACCTACATCAAACAATACTACTAATTAGACTTAGCAAGAAAACGTTTTCAACTCCATTTAACCTAGTTAGATTTCTAGGTCCGTTTATTTTAATTCTATTGTCTTGTTTTATAACCTATGCTCTGATACCAACTTAAACTGTCACGCCCCGTAGGGTATCCTAAACGTAACAGTCCGCCACATACTAAGTAAGACTCTCGAGTTCCCTAACCGGGGCCTTCGGAGTCTTAAGTAGATGTAAAGCGTTCCCTTACGACAATAGAATACTTCAACAAATGGAGTTTAACAGTTTAACAAGGCATTCATTAGCCATAGATAATAAATCAAAACGCATAAATCTTTAAGGTTTACAAAATCTAAGGGGCATTCCCCCGCAAAAGAATAACAGTCTATTACAGTCATCCAGAGTCCTTAGTTTCCAATGGAAGTCTATACAAAAGAAATGAATCAAACTTCTATGGGAAACTCCTATCTCCGGTACCTGCGCTGTGGCTTGCTTGGCCTAAGCCATATAAACTCATGCTGCAAAAGATAAACACTATCGGGGCGTAAGCTAACTAGCTTAGTGAGTAATACTTCCATAACGCAATTAGATACAATCATTCAAACAAGTGATTATTCAAGCAAGTGTATGCACCATACAAATGAAATCATCAAACATATGACCAACCGGAAATCATATGTGGATGGACTTGCGCCCTCCATCCCGGGTTAGCAGATTAACGAATCCTGCGGTACGACGCCGTTTAAGCTCACGGTCAACTGATTAAAAGCTCGTTTTATGGATCACGATTAACCTCACATTCGTTTTATGGATCACGATTAACCTCACATTCGTTTTATGGGTCACGAAAAACCAACCAATGCAAATGCTCCAACCCCATTGTGACATGAATGAACTCAGTTTATAGTCGGAGTCGAATAGTCATTAATTCGATTCTTTTAAGTGACCAACAAGTATACGCAGACATTCATCATATGATTCTAAAAAACAATCAATATCTTAACACCCGGTTTCGATATGCCTTAAGTCCATTTCACATATCAACAATTCACAACATAAATAATTCCCACATACCCCATCATGCTTGTACAATTCCTTTTATCTTTGCCTACATCACTAGTGCCACTACATTACATTCACAAGCATTAATTGAGAGTGGAAGTAACTCACTCGGCCATGGGTCACCAAACTCCTTAATAGTAATAATCGGGTGGTAGAGAGTCGTCCTGCTCGGAATCACCTACCAATCAAGAATAATCCCTATGAGATTCTCACCATGTAATTAAATCAAACTATACATCTAGACTAGTTGAATTCGGATTTCTCGCTATATTTGGAAGTTCCGACTTAAAACGGCCATAACTTGGTCATTTTAACTCGGAATTTCGCAAACTTTATATCGATCTTCATCTACTTCGAAAGATCTATCTAATTCAAGTATTAAATCCAAGTTTTGAAAATAATAGGGTCACGGAACAGTGGGATCAGTTCTGTCCCGCAATTGATCCAACTTTGAAAATGTGCTTTGCTTTTGATAAGAAATGTTCCTAGTTAGTGATTCATGCATGAATGATTTAGGAATGAACTACTAATGTGTATGCCATGTAATGAACTCAACTTGTGCATGGTCATGATGATTTTTGTAGTAATAAACTTTTAGGAACTCCTAAGTGTTGGGGAAAGTTTCATAAAGGCTAATTCTAAGAAGTTATTCTCCACATTATACTCCTTAGGGTTTCTTTGGTTTTTAATCTTGTAATCTACTTATTATTTAACTAAAATAGGTTCTCAAAGTCTATAATAGTCATGGCCTCCATTCATGCACAAAAATTCACATTTTTCATTTGGTAAACATGTTTTCAAATAAGCTAGTTATAAAAATCCGAATTTTCCAAATTTTCTTTTCTTACATTTTTCTTAAGGGAAATCTAGTCTAATGCATTAAAAATTGGGGCTTCAATGTATACATTATCTAAGGACTTCATTTAGCTTATAAATCCATTTTAGACTTAAATACTAAGTGTTTATATAGGCATTACACAAAGTTACGAATTTGACTACACATTTAAAGTCAACATTTTTCATCCTAACTTCACCTCTTGTTTTCCTTATTTTTATCATGCCTAAACTCATCTAAACTTATGAAAATAATTCCTTCAACATATCTATTACACATACCCTTCATTTTTCTTATGAAATATAAGTTTAAAATTGATTTTGGAGGTCTTTAGGGTAGGGTTTCCATTTCATCCGAATTTTCAACTTTTCATATCTAACAAAGTCCTTCCTTTTTCAATGTTCTTGCCATCTATATGTGGAGATATACTATCTAGCATCTCTATACATGAACAAGACCTCATTTTTATGATCAATAAAGCACATAAACAAAAATGAACCTATGATCATGCATGTACATAAAGTGGTGAATGTCTAAACCTTAGATCTACTACATATGATGTATATAACATGGATCTCATGGCATGAACAACAATATAAACACAAAATCACTACTTTATATGCATGAACAAGTTGAATTTCAAACAAAACTCATTTAAAGGCTAGATCCACTTCTTGAGATGGCTTGAGATTCTTGTAGTTGTGTTTTCATGTCCCTTGCTCATGCTCATTGGGATTTAGAGGAGAAAACACACAAGAATGATCTTGCCATAACAAGATTTAGGATGTACAAGGCCTAAATATACATACCAAAGGAGTCTTGAAGGAGGAGGAAGGAAGAAGAAACAAAGTTGAAATGGCAAGGGAGGGGAGGGAAGTGCTCGGCACTTTGAGGAGGAAGAAGAGAGGTTTTGCTATTTTTCAAAGTTGAAAATGAAAGAAAATGAAGAGAGAGAGAGAACATTTAGTATATATCAAGTAATTAGGGTTTAGTTAATAAAAATGAAGTAAAAATAATACAATTGAGAGGGAAACAAGAGGGAGGGGCGCCGGCCATCCTTTGTGTGTGTGTGTGTGTTTTGAAAAATTTAACTTTTGTAATTTAGTAAATGAAAATGAAATAAATGTAATAAATGTAATAATTATTTAAAAGATAAATTTCTTGGAAAAGAAAATTGAAATGAGTAGTTGTAAGGATGTAAGAATAGGGTATGGGTAGTGTGTAGTGTAGGTTGTACTTGTGAATATAGACAAGACATCTACTTTACCGGTTGTTCCGAAAACACGGGAAAAGCTATAACTGTAATCTTTATAGCTCGGAAAATTATGAAATTGATATTTTTGGAATCCTTATAAAATTACGGTTCTAATGAATATTCCGGAATATTTTTCTGAATCCGTGGCCCGGGGCACGCTTTTCTGTAATTGGGCTCGGGAGGGCCCGGAATTGAAAAATTCCCGAATTTAAAACTTTCAAAGGTTTGAAATGTACTTTGGAACAACAATTCAGATTCATTTACTCCAAATATTTATTTTACTATGAAACCGATGGAAAGCCGGATTTGGGGTTCTAGGCTCCATTCACTAAACTCAATCTGATCGGATTAGGGTTTCGTCTCCAACTCCCGGGGTTTTCTAGCTAACGAGAATTCCTGGGGTTTACACAAGTATTTAGACAATCATATGAGAATGCATCAATCACATGAGCAAACAAAATACACATGATTAACCAGAAACCATGTGTAGCATGGATTTTACGCCTTCCATGTCGGAGGTTGGGTGGTTACTGGCCCATACGACCATCAATAATTACAGACTTACCGACTCCTACTTGCCCTGTAGACTTTTCGACTCCCACTTGCCCATGTAGACTTTCAGGTTCCTACTAGCCACCGCTACAACTCCTCGTTTCCCCACACGAAGAATAGTAATGAAAATAAATGTGACTCACAAATATGATATGCATGAATCGTTTTCAATATAGGGTTATTCCATTATTGTAAGTTCAAGTTAAAGGCGATCAAAACAATATTCATCATATCATTGCAAGAAAACATAAATTATTCATCAATTCCTCTTTCAATATTTTTAGATTTTATTCAATCAATCATGAATCCAAATCACACAACATTTGTTCATTTATCTTTTTCTTATTTTCTAGTGCTACTACTTACAAGCACAAATAAGGAAATGTAACTAGTAAGGGATTAACTTACTCCAGGATGATCACTTCTAGTCGAAGCAATCTTCCGGAAACGCGATATTAGTTCCTTTTTCACTTAAACAAGATGAAATACCCAAAATCAGTCTTTCATAGAATTTCTACTTTTGAAGATTCCAAATCTATCTTGAATTCGCGGTAAAATCGGATTTGAAGAAAGTTCCAACTTAAAATGGCCATAACTTTCTCATGTTAATTCTGAATTCCATATAATATACCATTTTATACCTACCTACTCGAAAAGATCTATCTATTTCTAAAACTATTTTCATCAAACTAAGTTGTTTGAGCTCCGAAATAGTGGTGATCAAAATTCACCACGAATTTCGCAAAACTTCTTCCTTCTTTTTACAAAAACTCATATCAAAGAGATAGATATTATAATAATTTGTAAAACCTTTGAAATGTATTATTATATGTATCATTGACTCATATCAAATGCATGAAATTAATGAAGTTGTCTCAACCATGAATTTTGGTAAAAGTAACGTCTTAAAAATTTTGGAAAAGTAAAACTTTTGAAAATTTCCTTTAGCTTCCTAGAAAATATCTCAAGTTATTTTAAAATGAGTATTTTTCTTTTCCTTAATTTCATTTCCTTAGTCTTTTAAATTTCTGAAGAATGATTTTTATTTTTCTAAGCTTAGTTTCTAATACTTTTTGAAAGTAGTAATAATTTTATATTTATAAAAAATTTCCTTATTTCTTAAGATCATTCTACTTTTTGAAAGAAAATTTCTTGGTTTTGTCAAACTAGTATTGATAAAAGTGAAGTAGTTAGTAAAACTTTTGTTTAATCGAGAATTTCTTTCCATTTATGACTTTGTAAAGTATATGTATGTATTTTAAAAATTCCTATATTCTTAAAATTTATAATGAATCCCTCTAGATTTCTAGAAAAAGTTTGTTAAGATAAATTCCTAAGTTTTATGAAAAATTACTTCCTTCATAACAACATTTATTTTTAGAGAAGAACTTCTATTTTAAGAAAACTTTTCCTCCTCTATCTTGTTGAGACGAAAATTAATATGTTCATACATGTTCATGAATATGAAATCATAAAGTTATGAAAACATAAAAAAGACATAAAAATTAAGGAAATAAGCTAGTAAAGAAATATGTCAAGTATTAGAACCTTAGCTTTATCAAGGTATCTCGGGACTAAGAATAGATTAGTCCCAAAAGAAAAAGAAAATTGTTTTGACTTGATGAGAACAAGTCTAAGACTAGAAAGACTAGTCTTAAAATAACTTGAAAGTAAATAAATTACAAGGTAAATAAATAAATTGCAAGGAAAGTAAATAAATTGCAAAACAAAGGAGCTTATTCTTTTGTATTTTTGTTAATAAAAATTGAGAAGAGAGGGAGTGATGGCTGACGCAATTCTTGAGTGTAAGAGGGAGAGAAATTTATTCTTTTGTATTTTTGTTAATAAAAAGTAAGATATGAAAAATGTGAACTTATATTGGAAATGAAAATTGTAAGAAAATAGAGATATGGGTGTAAGATTAGGTTGTAAGCAAAAGTAGAGATAGATAAATAGTGTAGAATAGTAATAAATATTGTAATGTAAAGTAGACATGACAATTAAAGTACCGGTAGTAAGAAAATATGTGTATAATTGCGATATCTGATATTTTTAGTTACTGAAAAATTATAAAACTGGTATTTTTGAAAAACTTATGTTTTTATGAGTCTAACGGTATATTCAAAACATTTTTACCATTTGGAGTCCCGAGACACGCTTTTCGAAAACTGTGTCCGATCATGCTTAAAACGAATTGCGGTTTAATTAATATGATATTTTTAAGCTTTCTCATGTTATTACAAAATATTCTACATACTAATTTCTTGCTTACTTTCTTAGGGTTATGAACACAGGATTGCCGGACTTGAACGGTTATGTCTGACTAGGGTTTTGTTGACTTTAGGATTTCCGGTTTACCTTTTAATTAGGGTTTAAGCTTAATTGATCACAAAACTTTGGAGGTTTACAACCTACCCCCCTTTAAAGAAAGTTTTGTCCTCAAAACTTGAAGTTCATACCTAATTCTTCGAACAAACTTGGATACTTCTGGCATATATTGCTTTCGGCTTCCGAGGTTGCCTCTTCATGTGAGTGATTTCTCCATAGAACTTTCACATACTTGATCTCCTTGTTTCGAAGCTTTTGCACCTTACGATCTAGGATCTGAATCGGGTGCTCTTCGTAGGTGAGGTTTTCTTTTAACCGTACTGGTTCCAATTCTGTGATTCTGTTAGGATCTGGCATGTGCTTCCATAAAACTGATACGTGAAACACATTGTGGATTCCAGATCGATTAGGAGGTAAGGGCAGACGATAAGCAAGATCTCCTACTCTTTCAAGCACTTCCAAAGGTCTAATATATCATGGGCTCAACTTTCCTTGTGCCCAAACTTTGTGAATACTCTTGATAAGGTTTACCTTCAAGTACACATGGTCTCCAACCTCAAACTCGAGTATACGTCGTTTCATATCCGCCCAACTTTTCTGTCGATCTTGTGCTTCCTTCATCTTGTGTTGAATGATTTGTACCTTATCAATCGCGTCTTGTACCAAGTCAAGTCCAATGCTCAACTTCTCTATATCGTCCTAGAACAATGGTAACCTACACCGCCTTCCATACAATGCTTCGTAAGGTGGCATTTGAATTGTGGAGTGGTAGCTGTTGTTGTAGGCAAATTCTACCAATGGTACGTGTGCGTCCTAACTACCCTTGAATTCTATTACACAAGCACGTAACATATCTTCTGTAAACCCCCAAATTTTTGGAATCAATTTAGCATAAAACCCTAAACTGGAAGTCAAACGAAACCCTAACAGTCAATAAAACCCTAGTTTACCGTAACCGATTAAGTCCGGCATTGCCGTTTTCTTTGGCCCTGGAAAACAAAGTTGGGATGATTAGCTAAAATAGTTCGTAATAACCATAGGTTTTATAAAAATCTCAGTTTCAAAATTCGGGTGTCTTTCGAACCCGATCGGACACAGTTCTCGAAAAACGTGTCCAGGAGCTCGGAATAGTAAAAATATTCCGAATACACCGTAGACTCGTAAAAATATAAGGTTTTCAAAAAATCAATTTCAAAATTTTTCGGTAGCTAAAAATAACAAATATCATACTTATACGTGTATTTTCTTACTACCGGTACTTTATTAGTCATGCCTATCTTATATTACACTATTCATTACTATTCTACACTATTCTTTTATCTCTACTTTTTCTTACACCTATTCTTACACACTACATAACCTATAACCTTAACCTTTTACCTTTCTCATAACTTTATTTTACATCTACCTTACACATTACATCTTTCATTTAACAAAAGTAAAAAAAATAAATCTCCCCTCACATCACTCATGGCCGGCGCTACCCCCTCTCCCCCTCCCCCCCCCAATCCATATGCCCTCAATTTGTTTCAATTTTTCATTTATTTTAATCACACAAAATTCACTCCACATTTTCCTATAAATAACCCCCCCGTCCTCTTTCACTTCTTTCACACATTCACTACTCACAAATTCCTTACCAAAACTCTCAATTTCTCCTCTCAAAACTCTCTCAAAATAATTCCACAACACTTCCACCAATAACAAAAACCCATAACCACATAATCATACCAAAGTCTCCTTTAGGTAACTACCTTCTTTTAATTTCTCTTCTTTCATGTCATGTAACTTTACATGACCATAGTGTGAGTTCCAAGGACTACAAGTTATGGAAGCTACATTATGTTCATGTATTGTTCTTGTTCATGCCAATCCATTTATGTTTATGTTGTTATTTTTGTTATTGTTAATATAATTATCTATATAATATATACATATTCTTTAGCATATAAGCTCACTTGCAATTTATTTATTTCATGCAAAGCAATTTATTTATTTATTTATTCCTTGTGAAATAAGACTAGCCTCTAGTCTTAGACTTGTCCTCATCAATCAAAACAAGTTTTCTTTCTTACATTTTATTTTGTTTTGGGACTAGTCTACTTCTTAGTCCCGGGAGTCTTGAAAAAGCTAAGACTCCAATACTTGACTTTATTATCTATATTTTATGTTATTTTGTTTACTATTATTCTCATAACCATGTTCATTTAGATTGTTGTCCAAAAATTTTAATTTCTAAAAAAATTAAACAAAAGAAGAATTTTGCACTTAGAGATAAGTTTATGTAAAGTAGAAAATCTATAAGATAACAAAAGATAAACTCATTTCCAAAAAGAACTCACTATAATTTTAACTACTTTTACCGTAAAAAGCTACTTAAACCTTTATTACTCCACTTTATTTTTTCAAAAGAAACTAATTGTTGATACAAAAATGGTTCTTTTTACAAAAAGATAAGCAAGATGAATGGCTAAGGAATTTCAAGTAAAAGACCTTTACAAACAAATAGGCAAAGAAATCTATGGTTGAAAGCAAAAATAAAGTTTATTTCTTTCAAGTTACAAAAGGAAACCACTAAACTTTTAGAAACTACTATAAAAATGTTTTCTTAAGTCACATATCGACCGACTTTGTTTTTATCAAAAAATAAATTTTTATGCATGGAGATTTTTATGAAAACATAAGACATGGGAAAGAATGAGAAATTTTCAAAAGAAGATTTTTGTAAACAAATAAATAAGGAATTTGTACACCAAAAATAAATATGAAGAATAGCATATTTTCTAAAACTTCAAAATAGTATAGAAAACTTAGAAAATAGAAAATTTTATTTCGAAAAGATACTTAGAAAAATAATAAAATCACGTAAAGCATTTTAGAAAACAAAAGGGAACAAGGTATTTCATTTCAAGGAAATTGCAAAAACAATTTTTGAAAACTAATTTTTTTCAACATTGTTTTATTAAGAAAAATTAATTGGACAACAAAACACTTGAGCATGCATAAATATGAGTATATAGTTATAAAAGAGAAATTTTCAACTATATAGATTACTAAGTATTTATCAAACAAGTTTGATTTCTTAAACTAAAGTTGTTTTTACTTGGAAAATCCGTGGTGAATTTTGTCGCCACTGTTTCGAGCTATATGGCATTTTGTTTTGTTAAAATAATTTTTAGAAATGGTAGATCTTTTCGTGTAGGTAGTAAAAATCGGTAATATTATAATGCGCATTCCGAGTTAA